>JBBPBR010000272.1:0-25989 GCA_037974775.1 Cicer pinnatifidum
GGGAGGACGAAAATGACCTAAATGTTCATCCAATGACACAAATGAACTTATTGGATGCACAAGATTGGTTGAAAACCCTAATTGGACAAGAATAAGCCTAGGGAGGACGAAAATGACCCAAATGTTCATCCAATGACACAAATGAACTTATTGGATGCACAAGATTGGTTAAAAACCCTAATTGGACAAGAATAAGCCTAGGGAGGACGAAAATGACCTAAATGTTCGTCCATTGACACAAACAGACCTATTGGATGCACAAGATTGCATAAAATCCTTAATTGGACAAGAATAAGACTAGGGAGGACGAAAATGACTTAAATGTTCCTCCAATGACACAAACACACTTATTGGATGCACAAGATTGCATAAAAACCCTAATTGGACAAGAATAAGACTAGGGAGGACGAAAATGACCTAAATGTTCATCCAATGACAAAAATGAACTTATTGGATGCACAAGATTGGTTAAAAACCCTAATTGGACAAGAATAAGCATATGGAGGACGAAAATGACCTAAATGTTCATCCAATGACACAAACACACATATTGGATGCACAAGATTGCATAAAAACCCTAATTTTACAAGAATAAGACTAGGGAGGACGAAAATGACCTAAATGTTCCTCCAATGACACAAACACACCTATTGGATGCACAAGATTGCATAAAAACCATAATTGGACAAGAATAAGACTAGGGAGGACGAAAATGACCTAAATGTTCATCAAATGACATAAATGAACTTATTGGATGCACAAGATTGGTTAAAAACCCTAATTGGACAAGAATAAGCCTAGGGAGGACGAAAATGACCTAAATGTTTGTCCAATGACACAAACACACCTATTGGATGCACAAGATTGCATAAAATCCCTAATTGGACAAGAATAAGACTAGGGAGGACGAAAATGACCTAAATGTTCCTCCAATGACACAAACACACATATTGGATGCACAAGATTGCATAAAAACCCTAATTGGACAAGAATAAGACTAGGGAGGACAAAAATGACCTAAATGTTCCTCCAATGACACAAACACACCTATTGGATGCACAAGATTGCATAAAAACCCTAATTGGACAAGAATAAGACTAGGGAGGACGTAAATGACCTAAATGTTCCACCAATGACACAAATGAACTTATTGGATGCACAAGGTTGGTTAAAAACCCTAATTGGACAAGAATAAGCCTAGGGAGGACGAAAATTACCTAAATGTTCGTCCAATGACACAAACACACCTATTGGATGCACAAGATTGCTTAAAAACCCTAATTGGACAAGAATAAGACTAGGGAGGACGAAAATGACCTAAATGTTCCTCCAATGACACAAACACACCTATTGGATGCACAAGATAGCATAAAAACCCTAATTCAACAAGAATAAGACTAGGGAGGACGAAAATGACCTAAATGTTCCTCCAATGACACAAACACACCTATTGGATGCACAAGATTGCATAAAAACCCTAATTGGACAAGAATAAGACTAGGGAGGACGAAAATGACCTAAATTTTCGTCCAATGACACAAATGAACTTACTGTATGCACAAGATTTTTTAAAAACCCTAATTGGACAAGAATAAGCATTGGGAGGACGAAAATTACCTAAATGTTCATCCAATGACACAAACACACATATTGGATGCACAAGATTGCTTAAAACCCTAATTGGACAAGAATAAGACTAGGGAGGACGAAAATGACCTAAATGTTCATCGAATGACACAAATGAACTTATTGTATGCACAAGATTGGTTAAAAACCCTAATTGGACAAGAATAAGCCTAGGGAGGACGAAAATGACCTAAAATTTCGTCCAATGACACAAACACACCTATTGGATGCACAAGATTGCATAAAAACCCTAATTGGACAAGAATAAGACTAGGGAGGACGAAAATGACCTAAATGTTCCTCCAATGACACAAACACACCTATTGGATGCACAAGATTGCATAAAAACCCTAATTGGACAAGAATAAGACTAGGGAGGACGAAAATGACCTAAATGTTCATCCAATGACACAAATGAACTTATTGTATGCACAAGATTGGATAAAAACCCTAATTGGACAAGAATAAGCACAGGGAGGACGAAAATGACCTAAATGTTCATCCAATGATACAAACACTCATATTGGATGCACAAGATTGCTTAAAACCCTAATTGGACAAGAATAAGACTAGGGAGGACGAAAATGACCTAAATGTTCATCCAATGACACAAATGAACTTATTGGATGCACAAGATTAGTTAAAAACCCTAATTGGACAAGAATAAGCCTAGGGAGGACGAAAATCACCTAAATGTTCATCCAATGACACAAATGAACTTATTGGATGCGCAAGATTGTTTAAAAACCCTAATTGGACAAGAATAAGCCAAGGGAGGACGAAAATTACCTAAATGTTCGTCCAATGACACAAACAGACCTATTGGATGCACAAGATTGCATAAAAACCCTAATTGGACAAGAATAAGCCTAGGGAGGACGAAAATGACCTAAATGTTTGTCCAATGATACAAACACACCTATTGGATGCACAAGATTGCATAAAAACCCTAATTGGACAAGAATAAGACTAGGGAGGACGAAAATGACCTAAATGTTCCTCCAATGACACAAACACACCTATTGGATGCACAAGATTGCATAAAAACCCTAATTGGACAAGAATAAGACTAGGGAGGACGAAAATGACCTAAATGTTCATCCAATGACACAAATGAACTTATTGGATGCACAAGATTGGTTAAAAACCCTAATTGGACAAGAATAAGCATATGGAGGACGAAAATGACCTAAATGTTCGTCCAATGACACAAACACACCTATTGGATGCACAAGATTGCATAAAAACCCTAATTGGACAAGAATAAGACTAGGGAGGACGAAAATGACCTAAATGTTCCTCCAATGACATAAATGAACTTATTGAATGCACAAGATTGGCTAAAAACCCTAATTGGACAAGAATAAGCCTAGGGAGGACGAAAATGACCTAAATGTTCATCCAATGACACAAATGAACTTATTGGATGCACAAGATTGGTTAAAAACCCTAATTGGACAAGAATAAGCCTAGGGAGGACGTAAATAACCTAAATGTTCATCCAATGACACAAATGAACTTATTGGATGCACAAGATTGGTTAAAAACCCTAATTGGACAAGAATAAGCCTAGGGAGGACGAAAATGACCTAAATGTTCGTCCAATGACACAAACACACCTATTGGATGCACAGGATTGCATAAAAACCCTAATTAGACAAGAATAAGACTAGGGAGGACGAAAATGACCTAAATGTTCCTCCAATGACACAAACACACCTATTGGATGCACAAGATTGCATAAAAACCCTAATTGGACAAGAATAAGACTAGGGAGGACGAAAATGACCTAAATGTTCATCCAATGACACAAATGAACTTATTGGATCCACAAGATTGGTTAAAAACCCTAATTGGACAAGAATAAGCATAGGGAGGACGAAAATGACCTAAACGTTCATCCAATGACACAAACCCACATATTGGATGCACAAGATTGCTTAAAACCCTAATTGGACAAGAATAAGACTAGGGAGGACGAAAATGACCTAAATGTTCATCCAATGACACAAATGAACTTATTGAATGCACAAGATTGGTTAAAAACCCTAATCGGAAAAGAATAAGCCTAGGGAGGACGAAAATGACCTAAATGTTCTTCCAATGACACAAACACACCTATTGGATGCACAAGATTGCATAAAAACCCTAATTGGACAAGAATAAGACTAGGGAGGACGAAAATGACCTAAATGTTCATCCAATGACACAAATGAACTTATTGGATGCACAAGATTGGTTAAAAACCCTAATTGGACAAGAATAAGCATAGGGAGGACGAAAATGACCTAAACGTTCATCCAATGACACAAACCCATATATTGGATGCACAAGATTGCTTAAAACCCTAATTGGACAAGAATAAGACTAGGGAGGACGAAAATGACCTAAATGTTCATCCAATGACACAAATGAACTTATTGAATGCACAAGATTGGTTAAAAACCCTAATCGGACAAGAATAAGCCTAGGGAGGACGAAAATGACCTTAATGTTCTTCCAATGACACAAACACACCTATTGGATGCACAAGATTGCATAAAAACCCTAATTGGACAAGAATAAGACTAGGGAGGACGAAAATGACCTAAATGTTCCTCCAATGACACAAACACACCTATTGGATGCACAAGATTGCATAAAAACCCTAATTGGACAAGAATAAGACTAGGGAGGACGAAAATGACCTAAATGTTCATCCAATGACACAAATGAACTTATTGAATGCACAAGATTGGTTAAAAAACCTAATCGGACAAGAATAAGCATAGGGAGGTCGAAAATGACCTAAATGTTCGTCCAATGACACAAACACACCTATTGGACGCACAAGATTGCATAAAAACCCTAATTGGACAAGAATAAGACTAGGGAGGAAGAAAATGACCTAAATGTTCATCCAATGACACAAATGAACTTATTGGATGCACAAGATTGGTTAAAAACCCTAATTGGACAAGAATAAGCCTAGGGAGGACGAAAATGACCTAAATGTTCGTCCAATGACACAAACACACCTATTGGATGCACAAGATTGCATAAAAACCCTAATTGGACAAGAATAAGACTAGGGAGGACGAAAATGACCTAAATGTTCCTCCAATGACACAAACACACCTATTGGATGCACAAGATTGCATAAAAACCCTAATTGGACAAGAATAAGACTAGGGAGGACGTAAATGACCTAAACGTTCCACCAATGACACAAATGAACTTATTGGATGCACAAGGTTGGTTAAAAACCCTAATTGGACAAGAATAAGACTAGGGAGGACGAAAATGACCTAAATGTTCATCCAATGACACAAATGAACTTATTGGATGCACAAGATTGGTTAAAAACCCTAATTGGACAAGAATAAGCCTAGGGAGGACGAAAATGACCTAAATGTTCGTCCAATGACACAAGCACACCTATTGGATGCACAAGATTGCATAAAAACCCTAATTGGACAAGAATAAGACTAGGGAGGATGAAAATGACCTAAATGTTCCTCCAATGACACAAACACACCTATTGGATGCACAAGATTGCATAAAAACCCTAATTCGACAAGAATAAGACTAGGGAGGACGAAAATGACCTAAATGTTCCTTCAATGACACAAACACACCTATTGGATGCGCAAGATTGCATAAAAACCCTAATTGGACAAGAATAAGACTAGGGAGGACGAAAATGACTTAAATGTTCATCCAATGACACAAATGAACTTATTGTATGCACAAGATTTGTTAAAAACCCTAATTGGACAAGAATAAGCATAGGGAGGACGAAAATTACCTAAATGTTCATCCAATGACACAAACACACATATTGGAAGCACAAGATTGCTTAAAACCAAAATTGGACAAGAATAAAACTAGGGAGGATGAAAATGACCTAAATGTTCATCGAATGACACAAATGAACTTATTGGATGCAAAAGATTGGTTAAAAACCCTAATTGGACAAGAATAAGCCTAGGGAGGACGAAAATGACCTAAAATTTCGTCCAATGACACAAACACACCTATTGGATGCACAAGATTGCATAAAAACCCTAATTGGACAAGAATAAGACTAGGGAGGACGAAAATGACCTAAATGTTCCTCCAATGACACAAACACACCTATTGGATGCACAAGATTGCATAAAAACCCTAATTGGACAAGAATAAGACTAGGGAGGACGAAAATGACCTAAATGTTCATCCAATGACACAAATGAACTTATTGTATGCACAAGATTAGATAAAAACCCTAATTGGACAAGAATAAGCATAGGGAGGACGAAAATGACCTAAATGTTCATCCAATGACACAAACACACATATTGGATGCACAAGATTGCTTAAAACCCTAATTGGACAAGAATAAGACTAGGGATGACGAAAATGACCTAAATGTTCATCCAATGACACAAATGAACTTATTGGATGCACAAGATTGGTTAAAAACCCTAATTGGACAAGAATAAGCCTAGGGAGGACGAAAATGACCTAAATGTTCGTCCAATGATACAAACACACCTATTGGATGCACAAGATTGGATAAAAACCCTAATTGGACATGAATAAGACTAGGGAGGACGAAAATGACCTAAATGTTCCTCCAATGACACAAACACACCTATTGGATGCACAAGATTGCATAAAAACCCTAATTGGACAAGAATAAGACTAGGGAGGACGAAAATGACCTAAATGTTCATCCAATGACACAAATGAACTTATTGGATGCACAGGATTGGTTAAAAACCCTAATTGGACAAGAATAAGCATAGGGAGGACGAAAATGACCTAAATGTTCTTCCAATGACAAAAACACACATATTTGATGCACAAGATTGCTTAAAACCCTAATTGGACAAGAATAAGACTAGGGATGACGAAAATGACCTAAATGTTCATCCAATGACACAAATGAACTTATTGGATGCACAAGATTGGTTAAAAACCCTAATTGGACAAGAATAAGCCTAGGGAGGACGAAAATGACCTAAATGTTCGTCCAATGACACAAACACACCTATTGGATGCACAAGATTGCATAAAAACCCTAATTGGACAAGAATAAGACTAGGGAGGACGTAAATGACCTAAATGTTCCACCCATGACACAAATGAACTTATTTGATGCCCAAGGTTGGTTAAAAACCCTAATTGGACAAGAATAAGCCTAGGGAGGACGAAAATGACCTAAATGTTCGTCCAATGACCCAAACACACCTATAGGATGCACAAGATTGCATAAAAACCCTAATTGGACAAGAACAAGCCTAGGGAGGACGAAAATGACCTAAATATTCATCCAATGACACAAATGAACTTATTGGATGCACAAGATTGGTTAAAAACCCTAATTGGACAAGAATAAGCCTAGGGAGGACGAAAATGACCTAAATGTTCGTCCAATGACACAAACAGACCTATTGGATGCACAAGATTGCATAAAAACCCTAATTGGACAAGAATAAGCATAGGGAGGACGAAAATGACCTAAATGTTCATCCAATGACACAAACACACATATTGGATGCACAAGATTGCTTAAAACCCTAATTGGACAAGAATAAGACTAGGGAGGACGAAAATGACCTAAATGTTCATCCAATGACACAAATGAACTTATTGGATGCACAAGATTGGTTAAAAACCCTAATTGGACAAGAATAAGCCTAGGGAGGAAAAACATGACCTAAATGTTCATCCAATGACACAAATGAACTTATTGGATGCACATGATTGATTAAAAACCCTAATTGGACAAGAATAAGCCTAGGGATGACGAAAATGACCTAAATGTTCGTCCAATGACACAAACACACCTATTGGATGCACAAGATTGCATAAAAACCCTAATTGGACAAGAATAAGACTAAGGAGGACGAAAATGACCTAAATGTTCCTCCAATGACACAAACACACCTATTGGATGCACAAGATTGCATAAAAACCCTAATTGGACAAGAATAAGACTAGGGAGGACGAAAATGACCTAAATGTTCGTCTAATGACACAAACACACCTATTGGATGCACAAGATTGCATAAAAACCCTAATTGGACAAGAATAAGACTAGGGAGGACGAAAATGACCTAAATGTTCGTCCAATGACACAAACACACCTATTGGATGCACAAGATTGCTTAAAACCCTAATTGGACAAGAATAAGACTAGGGAGGACGAAAATGACCTAAATGTTCATCGAATGACACAAATGAACTTATTGGATGCACAAGATTGGTTAAAAACCCTAATTGGACAAGAATAAGCCTAGGGAGGACGAAAATGACCTAAAATTTCGTCCAATGACACAAACACACCTATTGGATGCACAAGATTGCATAAAATCCCTAATTGGACAAGAATAAGACTAGGGAGGACGAAAATGACCTAAATGTTCCTCCAATGACACAAACACACTTATTGGATGCACAACATTGCTTAAAAATCCTAATTGGACAAGAATAAGACTAGGGAGGACGAAAATGACCTAAATGTTCATCCAATGACACAAATTAACTTATTGGATGCACAAGATTGGTTAAAAACCCTAATTGGACAAGAATAAGCATATGGAGGACGAAAATGACCTAAATGTTCATCCAATGACACAAACACACATATTGGATGCACAAGATTGCAAAAAAACCCTAATTGGACAAGAATAAGACTAGGGAGGACGAAAATGACCTAAATGTTCCTCCAATGACACAAACACACCTATTGGATGCACAAGATTGCATAAAAACCCTAATTGGACAAGAATAAGACTAGGGAGGACGAAAATGACCTAAATGTCCGTCCAATGACACAAACACACCTATTGGATGCACAAGGTTGGTTAAAAACCCTAATTGGACAAGAATAAGACTAGGGAGGACGAAAATGACCTAAATGTTCATCCAATGACACAAATGAACTTATTGGATGCACAAGATTGGTTAAAAACCCTAATTGGACAAGAATAAGCCTAGGGAGGACGAAAATGACCTAAATGTTTGTCAAATGACACAAACACACCTATTGGATGCACAAGATTGCATAAAAACCCTAATTAGACAAGAATAAGACTAGGGAGGACGAAAATGACCTAAATGTTCCTCCAATGACACAAACACACCTATTGGATGCACAAGATTGCATAAAAACCCTAATTGGACAAGAATAAGACTAGGGAGGACGAAAATGACCTAAATGTTCATCCAATGACACAAATGAATTTATTGGATGCACAAGATTGGTTAAAAACCCTAATTGGACAAGATTAAGCCTAGGGAGGACGAAAATGACCTAAATGTTCGTCCAATGACACAAACACACCTATTGGATGCACAAGATTGCATAAAAACCCTAATTGGACAAGAATAAGACTAGGGAGGACGAAAATGACCTAAATGTTCCTCCAATGACACAAACACACCTATTGGATGCACAAGATTGCATAAAAACCCTAATTGGACAAGAATAAGCATAGGGAGGACGAAAATGACCTAAACGTTCATCCAACGACACAAACCCACATATTGGATGCACAAGATTGCTTAAAACCCTAATTGGACAAGAATAAGACAAGGGAGGACGAAAATGACCTAAATGTTCATCCAATGACACAAATGAACTTATTGAATGCACAAGATTGGTTAAAAACCCTAATCGGACAAGAATAAGCCTAGGGAGGATGAAAATTACCTAAATGTTCTTCCAATGACACAAACACACCTATTGGATGCACAAGATTGCATAAAAACCCTAATTGGACAAGAATAAGACTAGGGAGGACGAAAATGACCTAAATGTTCCTCCAATGACACAAACACACCTATTGGATGCACAAGATTGCATAAAAACCCTAATTGGACAAGAATAAGACTAGGGAGGACGAAAATGTCCTAAATGTTCATCCAATGACACAAATGAACTTATTGGATACACAAGATTGGTTAAAAACCCTAATTGGACAAGAATAAGCCTAGGGAGGACGAAAATGACCTAAATGTTCGTCCAATGACACAAACACACCTATTGGATGCACAAGATTGCTTAAAACCCTAATTGGACAAGAATAAGACTAGGGAGGACGAAAATGACCTAAATGTTCATCCAATGACACAAATGAACTTACTAGATGCACAAGATTGGTTAAAAACCCTAATTGGACAAGAATAAGCCTAGGGAGGACGAAAATGACCTAAATGTTCGTCCAATGACACAAACACACCTATTGGATGCACAAGATTGCATAAAAACCCTAATTGGACAAGAATAAGACTAGGGAGGACGAAAATGACCTAAATGTTCCTCCAATGACACAAACACACCTATTGGATGCACAAGATTGCATAAAAACCCTAATTGGACAAGAATAAGACTAGGGAGGACGAAAATGACCTAAATTTTCATCCAATGACACAAATGAACTTATTGGATGCACAAGATTGGTTAAAAACCCTAATTGGACAAGAATAAGCCTAGGGAGGACGAAAATGACCTAAAATTTCGTCCAATGACACAAACACACCTATTGGATGCACAAGATTGCATAAAAACCCTAATTGGACAAGAATAAGACTCGGGAGGACGAAAATGACCTAAATGTTCCTCCAAAGACACATACACACCTTTTGGATGCACAAGATTGCATAAAAACCCTAATTGGACAAGAATAAGACTAGGGAGGACGAAAATGACCTAAATGTTCATCCAATGACACAAATGAACTTATTGTATGCACAAGATTGGTTAAAAACCCTAATTGGACAAGAATAAGCATAGGGAGGACGAAAATGACCTAAATGTTCATCCAATGACACAAACACACATATTGGATGCACAAGATTGCTTAAAACCCTAATTGGACAAGAATAAGACTAGGGAGGACGAAAATGACCTAAATGTTCATCCAATGACACAAATGAACTTATTGGATGCACAAGATTGGTTAAAAACCCTAATTGGACAAGAATAAGCCTAGGGAGGAAAAACATGACCTAAATGTTCATCCAATGACACAAATGAACTTATTGGATGCACAAGATTGGTTAAAAACCCTAATTGGACAAGAATAAGCCTAGCGATGACGAAAATGACCTAAATGTTCCTCCAATGACACAAACACACCTACTGGATGCACAAGATTGCATAAAAACCCTAATTGGACAAGAATAAGACTAGGGAGGACGAAAATGACCTAAATGTTCATCCAATGACACAAACACACATATTGGATGCACAAGATTGCTTAAAACCCTAATTGGACAAGAATAAGACTAGGGAGGACGAAAATGACCTAAATGTTCAACCAATGACACAAATGAACTTATTGGATGCACAAGATTGGTTAAAAACCCTAATTGGACAAGAATAAGCCTAGGGAGGACGAAAATGACCTAAATGTTCATCCAATGACACAAATGAACTTATTGGATGCACAAGATTGATTAAAAACCCTAATTGGACAAGAACAAGCCTAGGGAGGACGAAAATGACCTAAATGTTCATCCAATGACACAAATGAACTTATTGTATGCACAAGATTGGTTAAAAACCCTAATTGGACAAGAATAAGCCTAGGGAGGACGAAAATGACCTAAATGTTCGTCCAATGACACAAACAACCTATTGGATGCACAAGATTGCATAAAAACCCTAATAGGACAAGAATAAGACTAGGGAGGACGTAAATGACCTAAATGTTCCACCAATGACACAAATGAACTTATTGGATGCACAAGGTCGGTTAAAAACCCTAATTGGACAAGAATAAACATAGGGAGGACGAAAATGACCTAAATGTTCATCCAATGACACAAATGAACTTATTGGATGCACAAGATTGGTTAAAAACCCTAATTGGACAAGAATAAGCCTAGGGAGGACGAAAATGACCTAAATGTTCATCCAATGACACAAATGAACTTATTGGATGCACAAGATTGGTTAAAAACCCTAATTGGACAAGAATAAGCCTAGGGAGGACGAAAATGACCAAAATGTTCATCCAATGACACAAATGAACTTATTGGATGCACAAGATTGGTTAAAAACCCTAATTGGACAAGAATAAGGTTAGGGAGGACGAAAATGACCTAAATGTTTGTCCAATGACACAAACACACCTATTGGATGCACAAGATTGCATAAAATCCCTAATTGGACAAGAATAAGACTAGGGAGGACGAAAATGACCTAAATGTTCCTCCAATGACACAAACACACCTATTGGATGCACAAGATTGCATAAAAACCCTAATTGGACAAGAATAAGACTAGGGAGGACGAAAATGACCTAAATGTTCATCCAATGACACAAATGAACTTATTGGATGCACAAGATTGGTTAAAAACCCTAATTGGACAAGAATAAGCCTAGGGAGGACGAAAATGACCTAAATGTTCATCCAATGACACAAATGAACTTATTGTATGCACAAGATTGGTTAAAAAACCCTAATTGGACAAGAATAAGCATAGGGAGGACGAAAATTACCTAAATGTTTATCCAATGACACAAACACACATATTGGATGCACAAGATTGCTTAAAACCCTAATTGGACAAGAATAAGACTAGGGAGGACGAAAATGACCTAAATGTTCATCCAATGACACAAATGAACTTATTGGATGCACAAGATTGGTTGAAAACCCTAATTGGACAAGAATAAGCCTAGGGAGGACGTAAATGACCTAAATGTTCCACCAATGACACAAATGAACTTATTGGATGCACAAGGTTGGTTAAAAACCCTAATTGGACAAGAATAAGCCTAGGGAGGACGAAAATGACCTAAATGTTCAACCAATGACACAAATGAACTTATTGGATGCACAAGGTTAGTTAAAAACCCTAATTGGACAAGAATAAGCCTAGGGAGGACGAAAATGACCTAAATGTTCGTCCAATGACACAAACACACCAATTGGATGCACAAGATTGCATAAAAACCCTAATTGGACAAGAATAAGCCTAGGGAGGACGAAAATGACCTAAATGTTCGTCCAATGACACAAACACACCTATTGGATGCACAAGATTGCATAAAAACCCTAAGTAGACAAGAATAAGCCTAGGGAGGACGAAAATGACCTAAATGTTCATCCAATGACACAAATGAACTTATTGGATGCACAAGATTGGTTAAAAACCCTAATTGGACAAGAATAAGCCTAGGGAGGACGTAAATGACCTAAATGTTCATCCAATGACACAAATGAACTTATTGGAAGCACAAGATTGGTTAAAAACCCTAATTGGACAAGAATAAGCCTAGGGAGGACGAAAATGACCTAAATGTTCATCCAATGACACAAATGAACTTATTGTATGCACTAGATTGGTTAAAAACCCTAATTGGACAAGAATAAGCCTAGGGAGGACGAAAATGACCTAAATGTTCGTCCAATGACACAAACACACCTATTGGATGCACAAGATTGCATAAAAACCCTAATTGGACAAGAATAAGACTAGGGAGGACGAAATTGACCTAAATGTTCCTCCAATGACACAAACACACCTATTGGATGCACAAGATTGCATAAAAACCCTAATTCGACAAGAATAAGACTAGGGAGGACTTAAATGACCTAAATGTTCCACCAATGACACAAATGAACTTATTGGATACACAAGGTTGGTTAAAAACCCTAATTGGACCAGAATAAGCCTAGGGAGGACGAAATTGACCTAAATGTTCAACCAATGACACAAATGAACTTATTGGATGCACAAGGTTGGTTAAAAACCCTAATTGGACAAGAATAAGCCTAGGGAGGACGAAAATGACCTAAATGTTCGTCCAATGACACAAACACACCTATTGGATGCACAAGATTGCATAAAAACCCTAATTGGACAAGAATAAGACTAGGGAGGACGAAAATGACCTAAATGTTCCTCCAATGACACCAACACACCTATTGGATGCACAAGATTGCATAAAAACCCTAATTGGACAAGAATAAGACTAGGGAGGACGAAAATGACCTAAATGTTCCTCCAATGACACAAACACACCTATTGGATGCACAAGATTGCATAAAAACCCTAATTGGACAAGAATAAGACTAGGGAGGACGTAAATGACCTAAATGTTCCACCAATGACACAAATGAACTTATTGGATGCATAAGATTGGTTAAAAACCCTAATTTGACAAGAATAAGCATAGGGAGGACGAAAATGACCTAAATGTTCATCCAATGACACAAACACACATATTGGATGCACAAGATTGCTTAAAACCCTAATTGGACAAGAATAAGACTAGGGATGACGAAAATGACCTAAATGTTCATCCAATGACACAAAAGAACTTATTGGATGCACAAGATTGGTTAAAAACCCTAATTGGACAAGAATAAGCCTAGGGAGGACGAAAATGACCTAAATGTTCGTCCAATGACACAAACACACCTATTGGATGCACAAGATTGCATAGAAACCCTAATTGGATAAGAATAAAACTAGGGAGGACGAAAATGACCTAAATGTTCCTCCAATGACACAAACACACCTATTGGATGCACAAGATTGCATAAAATCCCTAATTCGACAAGAATAAGACTAGGGAGGACGAAAATGACCTAAATGTTCATCCAATGACACAAATGAACTTATTGGATGCACAAGATTGGTTAAAAACCCTAATTGGACAAGAATAAGCCTAGGGAGGACGAAAATGACCTAAATGTTCATCCAATGACACAAATGAACTTATTGGATGCACAAGATTAGTTAAAAACCCTAATTGGACAAGAATAAGCCTAGGGAGGACGAAAATGACCTAAATGTTCATCCAATGACACAAATGAACTTATTGGACGCACAAGATTGGTTAAAAACCCTAATTGGACAAGAATAAGCCTAGGGATGACGAAAATGACCTAAATGTTCGTCCAATGACACAAACACACCTATTGGATGCACAAGATTGCATAAAAACCCTAATTGGACAAGAATAAGACAAGGGAGGACGAAAATGACCTAAATGTTCATCCAATGACACAAACACACATATTGGATGCACAAGATTGCTTAAAACCCTAATTGGACAAGAATAAGACAAGGGAGGACGAAAATGACCAAAATGTTCAACCAATGACACAAATGAACTTATTGGATGCACAAGATTGGTTAAAAACCCTAATTGGACAAGAATAAGCCTAGGGAGGAAGAAAATGACCTAAATGTTCATCCAATGACACAAATGAACTTATTGGATGCACAAGATTGGTTAAAAACCCTAATTGGACAAGAATAAGCCTAGGGAGGACGAAAATGACCTAAATGTTCGTCCAATGACACAAACACACCTATTGGATGCACAAGATTGCATAAAAACCCTAATTGGACAAGAATAAGACTAGGGAGGACGAAAATGACTTAAATGTTCATCCAATGACACAAATGAACTTATTGTATGCACAAGATTTGTTAAAAGCCCTAATTGGACAAGAATAAGCATAGGGAGGACGAAAATTACCTAAATGTTCATCCAATGACACAAACACACATATTGGATGCACAAGATTGCTTAAAACCCTAATTGGACAAGAATAAGACTAGGGAGGACGAAAATGACCTAAATGTTCAACCAATGACACAAATGAACTTATTGGATGCACAAGGTTGGTTAAAAACCCTAATTGGACAAGAATAAGACTAGGGAGGACGAAAATCACCTAAATGTTCGTCCAATGACACAAACACACCTATTGGATGCACAAGATTGCATAAAAACCCTAATTGGACAAGACTAAGCCTAGGGAGGACGAAAATGACCAAAATATTCATCCAATGACACAAATGAACTTATTGGATGCACAAGATTGGTTAAAAACCCTAATTGGACAAGAATAAGCCTAGGGAGGACGAAAATGACCTAAATGTTCATCCAATGACACAAATGAACTTATTGGAAGCACAAGATTGGTTAAAAACCCTAATTGGACAAGAATAAGCCTAGGGGGGACGAAAATGACCTAAATGTTTGTCCAATGACACAAACACACCTATTGGATGCACAAGATTGCAAAAAAACCCTAATTGGACAAGAATAAGACTAGGGAGGACGAAAATGACCTAAAAGTTCCTCCAATGACACAAACACACCTATTGGATGCACAAGATTGCATAAAAACCCTAATTGGACAAGAATAAGACTAGGGAGGACGAAAATGACCTAAATGTTCATCCAATGACACAAATGAACTTATTGGATGCACAAGATTGGTTAAAAACCCTAATTGGACAAGAATAAGCCTAGGGAGGAAAAACATGACCTAAATGTTCATCCAATGACACAAATGAACTTATTGGATGCACAAGATTGGTTAAAAACCCTAATTGGACAAGAATAAGCCTAGCGATGTTGAAAATGACCTAAATGTTCCTCCAATGACACAAACACACCTGTTGGATGCACAAGATTGCATAAAAACCCTAATTGGACAAGAATAAGACTAGGGAGGTAGAAAATGACCTAAATGTTCATCCAATGACACAAACACACATATTGGATGCACAAGATTGCTTAAAACCCTAATTGGACAAGAATAAGACTAGGGAGGACGAAAATGACCTAAATGTTCAACCAATGACACAAATGAACTTATTGGATGCACAAGGTTGGTTAAAAAACCTAATTGGACAAGAATAAGACTAGGGAGGACGAAAATGACCTAAATGTTCGTCCAATGACACAAACACACCTATTGGATGCACAAGATTGCATAAAAACCCTAATTGGACAAGACTAAGCCTAGGGAGGACGAAAATGACCAAAATGTTCATCCAATGACACAAATGAACTTATTGGATGCACAAGATTGGTTAAAAACCCTAATTGGACAAGAATAAGCCTAGGGAGGACGAAAATGACCTAAATGTTCATCCAATGACACAAATGAACTTATTGGATGCACAAGATTGGTTAAAAACCCTAATTGGACAAGAATAAGCCTAGGGAGGACGAAAATGACCTAAATGTTCATCCAATGACACAAATGAACTTATTAGATGCACAAGATTGATTAAAAACCCTAATTGGACAAGAATAAGCCTAGGGAGGACGAAAATGACCTAAATGTTCCTCCAATTACACAAACACACCTATTGGATGCAAAAGATTGCATAAAAACACTAATTGGACAAGAATAAGATTAAGGAGGACGAAAATGACCTTAATGTTCCTCCAATGACACAAACACACCCATTGGATGCACAAGATTGCATAAAAACCCTAATTGGAGAAGAATAAGACTAGGGAGGACGAAAATGACCTAAATGTTCATCCAATGACCCAAATGAACATATTGGATGCACAAGATTGATTAAAAACCCTAAGAATAAACATAGGGAGGACGAAAATTACCTAAATGTTCATCCAATGACACAAACACACATATTGGATGCACAAGATTGCTTAAAACCCTAATTGGACAAGAATAAGACTAGATAGGACGAAAATGACCTAAATGTTAATCCAATGACACAAATGAACTTATTGGAAGCACAAGATTGGTTAAAAACCCTAATTGGACAAGAATAAGCCTAGGGAGGACGAAAATGACCTAAATGTTTGTCCAATGACACAAACAGACCTATTGGATGCACAAGATTGCATAAAATCCCTAATTGGACAAGAATAAGACTAGGGAGGACGAAAATGACCTAAATGTTCCTCCAATGACACAAACACACCTATTGGATGCACAAGATTGCATAAAAACCCTAATTGGACAAGAATAAGACTAGGGAGGACGAAAATGACCTAAATGTTCATCCAATGACACAATTGAACTTATTGGATGCACAAGATTGGTTAAAAACCCTAATTGGACAAGAATAAGCATATGGAGGACGAAAATGACCAAAATGTTCATCCAATGACACAAATGAACTTATTGGATGCACAAGATTGGTTAAAAACCCTAATTGGACAAGAATAAGCCTAGGGCGGAAAAAAATGACCTAAATGTTCATCCAATGACACAAATGAACTTATTGGATGCACAAGATTGTTAAAAACCCTAATTGGACAAGAATAAGCCTAGGGAGGATGAAAGTGACCTAAATGTTCGTCCAATGACACAAACACACTTATTAGTTGCACAAGATTGCATAAAAACCCTAATTGGACAAGAATAAGACTAGGAAGGACGAAAATGACCTAAATGTTGGTCCAATGACACAAACACACCTATTGGATGCACAAGATTGCATAAAAACCCTAATTGGACAAGAATAAGACTAGGGAGGACGTAAATGACCTAAATGATCCTCCAATGACACAAATGAACTTATTGGATGCACAAGGTTGGTTAAAAACCCTAATTGGACAAGAATAAGCCAAGGGAGGACGAAAATGACCTAAATGTTCAACCAATGACACAAATGAACTTATTGGATGCACAAGGTTGGTTAAAAACCCTAATTGGACAAGAATAAGCCTAGGGAGGACGAAAATGACCTAAATGTTCGTCCAATGACACAAACACAGCTATTGGATGCACAAAATTGCATAAAAACCTTAATTGGACAAGAATAAGACTAGGGAGGACGAAAATGACCTAAATGTTCAACCAATGACACAAATGAACTTATTGGATGCACAAGGTTGGTTAAAAACCCTAATTGGACAAGAATAAGACTAGGGAGGACGAAAATGACCTAAATGTTCGTCCAATGACACAAACACACCTATTGGATGCACAAGATTGCATAAAAACCCTAATTGGACAAGAATAAGACTAGGGAGGACGAAAATGACCTAAATGTTCCTCCAATGACACAAACACACCTATTGGATGCACAAGATTGCATAAAAACCCTAATTGGACAAGAATAAGACTAGGGAGGACGAAAATGACCTAAATGTTCATCCAATGACACAAATGAACTTATTGGATACACAAGGTTTGTCAAAAACCATAATTGGACAAGAATAAGCCTAGGGAGGACGAAAATGACCTAAATGTTCATCCAATGACACAAATGAACTTATTGGATGCACAAGGTTGGTTAAAAACCCTAATTGGACAAGAATAAGCCTAGGGAGGACGAAAATGACCTAAATGTTCGTCCAATGACACAAACACACCTATTGGATGCACAGGATTGCATAAAAGCCCTAATTGGACAAGAATAAGCCTAGGGAGGACGAAAATGACCTAAATGTTCGTCCAATGACACAAACACACCTATTGGATGCACAAGATTGCATAAAAACCCTAATTGGACAAGAATAAGACTAGGGAGGACGAAAATGACCTAAATGTTCCTCCAATGACACAAACACACCTATTGGATGCACAAGATTGCATAAAAACCATAATTCGACAAGAATAAGACTAGGGAGGACGAAAATGACCTAAATGTTCATCCAATGACACAAATGAACTTATTGGATGCACAAGATTGGTTAAAAACCCTAATTGGACAAGAATAAGCATAGGGAGGACGAAAATGACCTAAACGTTCATCCAATGACCCAAACCCACATATTGGATGCACAAGATTGCTTAAAACCCTAATTGGACAAGAATAAGACTAGGGAGGACGAAAATGACCTAAATGTTCATCCAATGACACAAATGAACTTATTGAATGCACAAGATTGGTTAAAAACCCTAATCGGACAAGAATAAGCCTAGGGAGGACGAAAATGACCTAAATGTTCTTCCAATGACACAAACACACCTATTGGATGCACAAGATTGCATAAAAACCCTAATTGGACAAGAATAAGACTAGGGTGGACGAAAATGACCTAAATGTTCCTCCAATGACACAAACACACCTCTTGGATGCACAAGATTGCATAAAAACCCTAATTGGACAAGAATAAGACTAGAGAGGACGAAAATGACCTAAATGTTTATCCAATGACAGTAATGAACTTATTGGATGCACAAGATTGGTTAAAAACCCTAATTGGACAAGAATAAGCCTAGGGAGGACGAAAATGACCTAAATGTTCGTCCAATGACACAAACACACCTATTGGATGCACAAGATTGCATAAAAACCCTAATTGGACAAGAATAAGACTAGGGAGGACAAAAATGACCTAAATGTTCATCCAATGACACAAATGAACTTATTGGATGCACAAGATTGGTTAAAAACCCTAATTGGACAAGAATAAGCATAGGGAGGACGAAAATGACCTAAACGTTCATCCAATGACACAAACCCACATATTGGATGCACAAGATTGCTTAAAACCCTAATTGGACAAGAATAAGACTAGGGAGAACGAAAATGACGTAAATGTTCATCCAATGACATAAATGAACTTATTGAATGCACAAGATTGGTTAAAAACCCTAATCGGACAAGAATAAGCCTAGGGAGGATGAAAATGACCTAAATGTTCTTCCAATGACACAAACACACCTATTGGATGCACAAGATTGCATAAAAACCTTAATTGGACAAGAATAAGACTAGGGAGGACGAAAATGACCTAAATGTTCCTCCAATGACACAAACACACCTATTGGATGCACAAGATTGCATAAAAACCCTAATTGGACAAGAATAAGACTAGGGAGGACGAAAATGACCTAAATGTTCATCCAATGACACAAATGAACTTATTGAATGCACAAGATTGGTCAAAAACCCTAATCGGACAAGAATAAGCCTAGGGAGGATAAAAATGACCTAAATGTTCTTCCAATGACACAAACACACCTATTGGATGCACAAGATTGCATAAACACCCTAATTGAACAAGAATAAGACTAGGGAGGACGAAAATGACCTAAATGTTCCTCCAATGACACAAACACACCTATTGGATGCACAAGATTGCATAAAAACCCTAATTGGACAAGAATAAGACTAGGGAGGACGAAAATGACCTAAATGTTCATCCAATGACACAAATGAACTTATTGAATGCACAAGATTGGTTAAAAATCCTAAACGGACAAGAATAAGCCTAGGGAGGACGAAAATGACCTAAATGTTCGTCCAATGACACAAACACACCTATTGGATGCACAAGATTGCATAAAAACCCTAATTGGACAAGAATAAGACTAGGGAGGACGAAAATGACCTAAATGTTCCTCCAATGACACAAACACACCTATTGGATGCACAAGATTGCATAAAAACCCTAATTGGACAAGAATAAGACTAGGGAGGACGAAAATGACCTAAATGTTCATCCAATGACACAAATGAACTTATTGGAAGCACAAGATTGGTTAAAAACCCTAATTGGACAAAAATAAGCCTAGGGAGGACGAAAATGACCTAAATAATCATCCAATGACACAAATGAACTTATTGGATGCACAAGATTGGATAAAAACCCTAATTGGACAAGAATAAGCCTAGGGAGGACGAAAATGACCTAAATGTTCGTCCAATGACACAAACACACCTATTGGATGCACAAGATTGCATAAAAACCCTAATTGGACAAGAATAAGACTAGGGAGGACGTAAATGACCTAAATGTTCCACCAAAGACACAAATGAACTTATTGGACGCACAAGGTTGGTTAAAAACCCTAATTGGACAAGAATAAGCCTAGGGAGGACGAAAATGACCTAAATGTTCAACCAATGACACAAATGAACTTATTGGATGCACAAGGTTGGTTAAAAACCCTAATTGAACAAGAATAAGCATAGGGAGGACGAAAATGACCTAAATGTTCGTCCAATGACACAAACACACCAATTGGATGCACAAGATTGCATAAAAACCCTAATTGGACAAGAATAAGCCTAGGGAGGACGAAAATGACCTAAATGTTCATCCAATGAAACAAATGAACTTATTGGATGCACAAGATTGGTTAAAAACCCTAATTGGACAAGAATAAGCCTATGGAGGACGAAAATGACATAAATGTTCATCCAATGACACAAATGAACTTATTGGATGCACAAGATTGGTTAAAAACCCTAATTGGACAAGAATAAGCCTAGGGAGGACGAAAATGACCTAAATGTTCATCCAATGACACAAATACACATATTGGATGCACAAGATTGCTTAAAACCCTAATTGGACAAGAATAAGACTAGGGATGACGAAAATGACCTAAATGTTCATCCAATGACACAAATGAACTTATGGGATGCACAAGATTGGTTAAAAACCCTAATTGGACCAGAATAAGCCTAGGGAGGACGAAAATGACCTAAATGTTCGTCCAATGACACAAACACACCTATTGGATGCACAAGATTGCATAAAAACCCTAATTGGACAAGAATAAGACTAGGGAGGACGTAAATGACCTAAATGTTCCACCCATGACACAAATGAACTTATTGGATGCACAAGGTTGGTTAAAACCCCTAATTGGACAAGAATAAGCCTAGGGAGGACGAAAATGACCTAAATGTTCGTCCAATGACACAAACACACCTATTGGATGCACAAGATTGCATAAAAACCCTAATTGGACAAGAATAAGACTAGGGAGGACGTAAATGACCTAAATGTTCCACCCATGACACAAATGAACTTATTTGATGCACAAGGTTGGTTAAAAACCCTAATTGGACAAGAATAAGCCTAGGGAGGACGAAAATGACCTAAATGTTCAACCAATGACACAAATGAACTTAATGAATGCACAAGGTTGGTTAAAAACCCAAATTGGACAAGAATAAGCCTAGGGAGGACGAAAATGACCTAAATGTTCGTCCAATGACACAAACACACCTATTGGATGCACAGGATTGCCTAAAAACCCTAATCGGACAAAAATAAGCCTAGGGAGGACGAAAATGACCTAAATGTTCGTCCAATGACACAAACACACCTATTGGATGCACAAGATTGCATAAAAACCCTAATTGGACAAGAATAAGACTAGGGAGGACGAAAATGACCTAAATGTTCCTCCAATGACACAAACACACCTATTGGATGCACAAGATTGCATAAAAACCTAATTCGACAAGAATAAGACTAAGGACGACGAAAATTACCTAAATGTTCATCCAATGACACAAATGAACTTATTGGATGCACAAGATTGGTTAAAAACCCTAATTGGACAAGAATAAGCCTAGGGAGGACGAAAATGACCTAAATGTTCGTCCAATGACACAAACACACCTATTGGATGCACAAGATTGCATAAAAACCCTAATTGGACAAGAATAAGACTAGGGAGGACGAAAATGACCTAAATGTTCCTCCAATGACACAAACACACCTATTGGATGCACAAGATTGCATAAAAACCCTAATTGGACAAGAATAAGACTAGGGAGGACGAAAATGACCTAAATGTTCATCCAATGACACATATGAACTTATTGTATGCACAAGATTGGATAAAAACCCTAATTGGACAAGAATAAGCATAGGGAGGACGAAAATGACCTAAATGTTCGTCCAATGACACAAACACACATATTGGATGCACAAGATTGCTTAAAACCCTAATTGGACAAGAATAAGACTAGGGAGGACGAAAATGATCTAAATGTTCATCCAATGACACAAATGAACTTATTGGATGCACAAGATTGCATAAAAACCCTAATTGGACAAGAATAAGACTAGGGAGGACGAAAATGACTTAAATGTTCATCCAATGACACAAATGAACTTATTGTATGCACAAGATTTGTTAAAAACCCTAATTGGACAAGAATAAGCATAGGGAGGACGAAAATTACCTAAATGTTCATCCAATGACACAAACACACATATTGGAAGCACAAGATTGCTTAAAACCATAATTGGACAAGAATAAGACTAGGGAGGATGAAAATGACCTAAATGTTCATCGAATGACACAAATGAACTTATTGGATGCAAAAGATTGGTTAAAAACCCTAATTGGACAAGAATAAGCCTAGGGAGGACGAAAATGACCTAAAATTTCGTCCAATGACACAAACACACCTATTGGATGCACAAGATTGCATAAAAACCCTAATTGGACAAGAATAAGACTAGGGAGGACGAAAATGACCTAAATGTTCCTCCAATGACACAAACACACCTATTGGATGCACAAGATTTCATAAAAACCCTAATTGGACAAGAATATGACTAGGGAGGACGAAAATGACCTAAATGTTCATCCAATGACACAAATGAACTTATTGTATGCACAAGATTGGATAAAAACCCTAATTGGACAAGAATAAGCATAGGGAGGACGAAAATGACCTAAATGTTCATCCAATGACACAAACACACATATTGGATGCACAAGATTGCTTAAAACCCTAATTGGACAAGAATAAGACTAGGGAGGACGAAAATGACCTAAATGTTCATCCAATGACACAAATGAACTTATTGGATGCACAAGATTAGTTAAAAACCCTAACTGGACAAGAATAAGCCTAGGGAGGAAAAACATGACCTAAATGTTCATCCAATGACACAAATGAACTTATTGGATGCAAAAGATTGGTTAAAAACGCTAATTGGACAAGAATAAGCCTAGGGATGACGAAAATGACCTAATTGTTCGTCCAATGACACCAACACACCTATTGGATGCACAAGATTGCATAAAAACCCTAATTGGACAAGAATAAGACTAGGGAGGACGAAAATGACCTAAATGTTCATCCAATGACACAAACACACATATTGGATGCACAAGATTGCTTAAAACCCTAATTGGACAAGAATAAGACTAGGGAGGACGAAAATGACCTAAATGTTCATCCAATGACACAAATGAACTTATTGGATGCACAAGATTAGTTAAAAACCCTAATTGGACAAGAATAAGCCTAGGGAGGAAAAACATGACCTAAATGTTCATCCAATGACACAAATGAACTTATTGGATGCAAAAGACTAGTTAAAAACGCTATTTGGACAAGAATAAGCCTAGGGATGACGAAAATGACCTAAATGTTCGTCCAATGACACAAACACACCTATTGGATGCACAAGATTGCATAAAAACCCTAATTGGACAAGAATAAGACTAGGGAGGACGAAAATGACCTAAATGTTCATCCAATGACACAAACACACATATTGGATGCACAAGATTGCTTAAAACCCTAATTGGACAAGAATAAGACTAGGGAGGACGAAAATGACCTAAATGTTCAACCAATGACACAAATGAACTTATTGGATGCACAAGGTTGGTTAAAAACCCTAATTGGACAAGAATAAGACTAGGGAGGACGAAAATGACCTAAATGTTCGTCCAATGACACAAACACACCTATTGGATGAACAAGATTGCATAAAAACCCTAATTGGACAAGACTAAGCCTAGGGAGGACGAAAATGACCAAAATGTTCATCCAATGACACAAATGAACTTATTGGATGCACAAGATTGGTTAAAAACCCTAATTGGACAAGAATAAGCCTAGGGAGGACGAAAATGATCTAAATGTTCATCCAATGACACAAATGAACTTATTGGATGCACAAGATTGGTTAAAAACCCAAATTGGACAAGAATAAGCCTAGGGAGGACGAAAATGACCTAAATGTTCATCCAATGACACAAATGAACTTATTGGATGCACAAGATTGATTAAAAACCCTAATTGGACAAGAATAAGCCTAGGGATGACGAAAATGACCTAAATGTTCCTCCAATTACACAAACACACCTATTGGATGCACAAGATTGCATAAAAACCCTAATTGGACAAGAATAAGATTAAGGAGGACGAAAATGACCTTAATGTTCCTCCAATGACACAAACACACCTATTGGATGCACAAGATTGCATAAAAACCCTAATTGGAGAAGAATAAGACTAGGGAGGACGAAAATGACCTAAATGTTCATCCAATGACACAAATGAACTTATTGGATGCACAAGATTGATTAAAAACCCTAATTGGACAAGAATAAGCATAGGGAGGACGAAAATTACCTAAATGTTCATCCAATGACACAAACACACATATTGGATGCACAAGATTGCTTAAAACCCTAATTGGACAAGAATAAGACTAGGGAGGACGAAAATGACCTAAATGTTCTTCCAATGACACAAATGAACTTATTGGAAGCACAAGATTGGTGAAAAACCCTAATTGGACAAGAATAAGCCTAGGGAGGACGAAAATGATCTAAATGTTTGTCCAATGACACAAACACACCTATTGGATGCACAAGTTTGCATAAAATCCCTAATTGGACAAGAATAAGACTAGGGAGGACGAAAATGACCTAAATGTTCCTCCAATGACACAAACACACCTATTGGATGCACAAGATTGCATAAAAACCCTAATTGGACAAGAATAAGACTAGGGAGGACGAAAATGACCTAAATGTTCATCCAATGACAAAAATGAACTTATTGTATGCACAAGATTGGTTAAAAACCCTAATTGGACAAGAATAAGCCTAGGGAGGACGAAAATGACCTAAATGTTC
>JBBPBR010000273.1:0-16772 GCA_037974775.1 Cicer pinnatifidum
CCCCCCTAGGCTTATTCTTGTCCAATTAGGGTTTTTAACCAATCTTGTGCTTCCAATAAGTTCATTTGTGTCATTGGATGAACATTTAGGTCATTTTCGTCCTCCCTAGGCTTATTCTTGTCCAATTAGGGTTTTTAACCAATCTTGTGCATCCAATAAGTTCATTTGTGTCATTGGATGAATATTTTGGTCATTTTCGTCCTCCCTAGGCTTAGTCTTGTCCAATTAGGGTTTTTATGCAATCTTGTGCATCCAATAGGTGTGTTTGTGTCATTGGACGAACATTTAGGTGATTTTCGTCCTCCCTAGTCTTATTCTTGTCCAATTAGGGTTTTTAACCAACCTTGTGCATCCAATAAGTTCATTTGTGTCATTGGTTGAACATTTAGGTCATTTTCGTCCTCCCTAGTCTTATTCTTGTCCAATTAGGGTTTTAAGCAATCTTGTGCATCCAATATGTGTGTTTGTGTCATTGGATGAACATTTAGGTAATTTTCGTCCTCCCTATGCTTATTCTTGTCCAATTTGGGTTTTTTAACCAATCTTGTGCATACAATAAGTTCATTTGTGTCATTGGATGAACATTTAGGTCATTTTCGTCCTCCCTAGTCTTATTCTTGTCCAATTAGGGTTTTTATGCAATCTTGTGCATCCAATAGGTGTGTTTGTGTCATTGGAGGAACATTTAGGTCATTTTCGTCCTCCCTAGTCTTATTCTTGTCGAATTAGGGTTTTTTATTCAATCTTGTGCATCCAATAGGTGTGTTTGTGTCATTGGAGGAACATTTAGGTCATTTTCGTCCTCCCTAGTCTTATTCTTGTCCAATTAGGGTTTTTATGCAATCTTGTGCATCCAATAGGTGTGTTTGTGTCATTGGTCGAACATTTAGGTCATTTTCATCCTCCCTAGGCTTATTCTTGTCCAATTAGGGTTTTTAACCAATCTTGTGCATACAATAAGTTCATTTGTGTCATTGGATGAACATTTAGGTCATTTTCGTCCTCCCTAGTCTTATTCTTGTCCAATTAGGGTTTTTATGCAATCTTGTGCATCCAATAGGTGTGTTTGTGTCATTGGAGGAACATTTAGGTCATTTTCGTCCTCCCTAGTCTTATTCTTGTCCAATTAGGGTTTTTATGCAATCTTGTGCATCCAATATGTATGTTTGTGTCATTGGAAGAACACTTAGGTCATTTTCGACCTCCCTAGGCATATTCTTGTCCAATTAGGGTTTTTAACCAATCTTGTGCATTCAATAAGTTCATTTGTGTCATTGGATGAACATTTAGGTGATTTTCATCCTCCCTAGTCTTATTCTTGTCCAATTAGGGTTTTAAGCAATCTTGTGCATCCAATATGTGGGTTTGTGTCATTGGATGAACGTTTAGGTCATTTTCGTCCTCCCTATGCTTATTCTTGTCCAATTAGGGTTTTTAACCAATCTTGTGCATCCAATAAGTTCATTTGTGTCATTGGATGAACATTTAGGTCATTTTCGTCCTCCCTAGTCTTATTCTTGTCCAATTAGGGTTTTTATGCAATCTTGTGCATCCAATAGGTGTGTTTGTGTCATTGGAGGAACATTTAGGTCATTTTCGTCCTCCCTAGTCTTATTCTTGTCCAATTAGGGTTTTTATGCAATCTTGTGCATCCAATAGGTGTGTTTGTGTCATTGGACGAACATTTAGGTCATTTTCGTCCTCCCTAGGCTTATTCTTGTCCGGTTAGGGTTTTTAACCAATCTTGTGCTTTCAATAAGTTCATTTGTGTCATTGGATGAACATTTAGGTCATTTTCGTCCTCCCTAGTCTTATTCTTGTCCAATTAGGGTTTTTATGCAATCTTGTGCATCCAATAGGTGTGTTTGTGTCATTGGAGGAACATTTAGGTCATTTTCGTCCTCCCTAGTCTTATTCTTGTCCAATTAGGGTTTTTATGCAATCTTGTGCATCCAATAGGTGTGTTTGTCTCACATTTAGGTCATTTTCGTCATCCCTAGGCTTATTCTTGTCCAATTAGGGTTTTTAACCAATCTTGTGCATCCAATAAGTTCATTTGTGTCATTGGATGAACATTTAGGTCATTTTCGTCCTCCCTAGTCTTATTCTTGTCCAATTAGGGTTTTTATGCAATCTTGTGCATCCAACAGGTGTGTTTGTGTCATTGGACGAACATTTAGGTCATTTTCGTCCTCCCTAGGCTTATTCTTGTCCAATTAGGGTTTTTAACCAATCTTGTGCATCCAATAAGTTCATTTGTGTCATTGGATGAACATTTAGGTCATTTTTTTCCTCCCTAGGCTTATTCTGGTCTAATTAGGGTTTTTAACCAATCTTGTGCATCCAATAAGTTCATTTGTGTCATTGGATGAACATTTAGGTCATTTTCGTCCTCCCTAGTCTTATTCTTGTCCAATTAGGGTTTTTATGCAATCTTGTGCATCCAATCGGTGTGTTTGTGTCATTGGAGGAACATTTAGGTCATTTTCGTCCTCCCTAGTCTTATTCTTGTCCAATTAGGGTTTTTATGCAATCTTGTGCATCCAATAGGTGTGTTTGTGTCATTGGTCGAACATTTAGGTCATTTTCATCCTCCCTAGGCTTATTCTTTTCCAATTAGGGTTTTTAACCAATCTTGTGCATCCAATAAGTTCATTTGTGTCATTGGATGATCATTTAGGTCATTTTCGTCCTCCCTAGTCTTATTCTTGTCCAATTAGGGTTTTTATGCAATCTTGTGTATCCAACAGGTGTGTTTGTGTCATTGGAGGAACATTTAGGTCATTTTCGTCCTCCCTAGTCTTATTCTTGTCCAATTTGGGTTTTTATGCAATCTTGTGCATCCAATAGGTGTGTTTGTGTCATTGGATGAACATTTCGGTCATTTTCGTCCTCCCTATGCTTATTCTTGTCCAATTATGGTTTTTAACCATTCTTGTGCATCCAATAAATTCATTTGTGTCATCGGATGAACATTTAGGTCATTTTCGTCCTCCCTAGTCTTATTCTTGTCCCATTAGGGTTTTTATGCAATCTTGTGCATCCAATAGGTGTGTTTGTGTCATTGGACGAACATTTAGGTCATTTTCGTCCTCCCTAGGCTTATTCTTGTCCGATTAGGGTTTTTAACCAATCTTGTGCATTCAATATGTTCATTTCTGTCATTGGATGAACATTTAGGTCATTTTCGTCCTCCCTAGTCTTATTCTTGTCCAATTAGGGTTTTTATGCAATCTTGTGCATCCAATAGGTGTGTTTGTGTCATTGGAGGAACATTTAGGTCATTTTCGTCCTCCCTAGTCTTATTCTTGTCCAATTAGGGTTTTTATGCAATCTTGTGCATCCAATAGGTGTGTTTGTGTCATTGGACGAACATTTAGGTCATTTTCGTCCTCCCTAGTCTTATTCTTGTCCAATTAGGGTTTTTAACCAACCTTGTGCATCCAATAAGTTCATTTGTGTCATTGGTTGAACATTTAGGTCATTTTCGTCCTCCCTAGGCTTATTCTTGTCCAATTATGGTTTTTAACAAACCTTGTGTATCCAATAAGTTCATTTGTGTCATTGGATGAACATTTAGGTCATTTTCGTCCTCCCTAGTCTTATTCTTGTCCAATTAGGGTTTTTATGCAATCTTGTGCATCCAATAGGTGTGTTTGTGTCATTGGAGGAACATTTAGGTCATTTTCGTCCTCCCTAGTCTTATTCTTGTCCAATTAGGGTTTTTATGCAATCTTGTGCATCCAATATGTATGTTTGTGTCATTGGAAGAACACTTAGGTCATTTTCGACCTCCCTAGGCATATTCTTGTCCAATTAGGGTTTTTAACCAATCTTGTGCATTCAATAAGTTCATTTGTGTCATTGGATGAACATTTAGGTGATTTTCATCCTCCCTAGTCTTATTCTTGTCCAATTAGGGTTTTAAGCAATCTTGTGCATCCAATATGTGGGTTTGTGTCATTGGATGAACGTTTAGGTCATTTTCGTCCTCCCTATGCTTATTCTTGTCCAATTAGGGTTTTTAACCAATCTTGTGCATCCAATAAGTTCATTTGTGTCATTGGATGAACATTTAGGTCATTTTCGTCCTCCCTAGTCTTATTCTTGTCCAATTAGGGTTTTTATGCAATCTTGTGCATCCAATAGGTGTGTTTGTGTCATTGGAGGAACATTTAGGTCATTTTCGTCCTCCCTAGTCTTATTCTTGTCCAATTAGGGTTTTTATGCAATCTTGTGCATCCAATAGGTGTGTTTGAGTCATTGGAGGAACATTTAGGTCATTTTCGTCCTCCCTAGTCTTATTCTTGTCCGATTAGGGTTTTTAACCAATCTTGTGCATTCAATAAATTCATTTGTGTCATTGGATGAACATTTAGGTTATTTTCGTCCTCCCTAGTCTTATTCTTGTCCAATTAGGGTTTTTATGCAATCTTGTGCATCCAATAGGTGTGTTTGTGTCATTGGAGGAACATTTAGGTCATTTTCGTCCTCCCTAGTCTTATTCTTGTCCAATTAGGGTTTTTATGCAATCTTGTGTATCCAATAGGTGTGCTTGTCTCATTGGACGAACATTTAGGTCATTTTCGTCATCCCTAGGCTTATTCTTGTCCAATTAGGGTTTTTAACCAATCTTGTGCATCCAATAAGTTCATTTGTGTCATTGGATGAACATTTAGGTCATTTTCGTCCTCCCTAGTCTTATTCTTGTCCAATTAGGGTTTTTATGCAATCTTGTGCATCCAATAGGTGTGTTTGTGTCATTGGAGGAACATTTAGGTCATTTTCGTCCTCCCTAGTCTTATTGTTGTCCAATTAGGGTTTTTATGCAATCTTGTGCATCCAATATGTGTGTTTGTGTCATTGGATGAACATTTAGGTCATTTTCGTCCTCCATATGCTTATTCTTGTCCAATTAGGGTTTTTAACCAATCTTGTGCATCCAATAAGTTAATTTGTGTCATTGGATGAACATTTAGGTCATTTTCGTCCTCCCTAGTCTTATTCTTGTCCAATTAGGGTTTTTATGCAATCTTGTGCATCCAATAGGTGTGTTTGTGTCATTGGAGGAACATTTAGGTCATTTTCGTCCTCCCTAGTCTTATTCTTGTCGAATTAGGGTTTTTTATTCAATCTTGTGCATCCAATAGGTGTGTTTATGTCATTGGAGGAACATTTAGGTCATTTTCGTCCTCCCTAGTCTTATTCTTGTCGAATTAGGGTTTTTATGCAATCTTGTGCATCCAATAGGTGTGTTTGTGTCATTCGATGAACATTTAGGTCATTTTCGTCCTCCCTAGTCTTATTCTTGTCCAATTAGGGTTTTAAGCAATCTTATGCATCCAATATGTATGTTTGTGTCATTGGATGAACATTTAGGTGATTTTCGTCCTCCCTATGCTTATTCTTGTCCAATTAGGGTTTTTAACCAATCTTGTGCATACAATAAGTTCATTTGTGTCATTGGATGAACATTTAGGTCATTTTCGTCCTCCCTAGTCTTATTCTTGTCCAATTAGGGTTTTTATGCAATCTTGTGCATCCAATAGGTGTGTTTGTGTCATTGGAGGAACATTTAGGTCATTTTCGTCCTCCCTAGTCTTATTCTTGTCCAATTAGGGTTTTTAACCAATCTTGTGCATCCAATAAGTTCATTTGTGTCATTGGATGAACATTTAGGTCATTTTCGTCCTCCCTAGTCTTATTCTTGTCCCATTAGGGGTTTTATGCAATCTTGTGCATCCAATAGGTGTGTTTGTGTCATTGGACGAACATTTAGGTCATTTTCGTCCTCCCTAGGCTTATTCTTGTCCAATTAGGGTTTTTAACCAACCTTGTGTATCCAATAAGTTCATTTGTGTCATTGGTGGAACATTTAGGTCATTTAAGTCCTCCCTAGTCTTATTCTTGTCCAATTAGGGTTTTTATGCAATCTTGTGCATCCAATAGGTGTGTTTGTGTCATTGGAGGAACATTTAGGTCATTTTCGTCCTCCCTAGTCTTATTCTTGTCCAATTAGGGTTTTTATGCAATCTTGTGCATCCAATAGGTGTTTTTGTGTCATTGGACGAACATTTAGGTCATTTTCGTCCTCCCTATGCTTATTCTTGTCCAATTAGGGTTTTTAACCAATCTTGTGCATCCACTAAGTTCATTTGTGTCATTGGATGAACATTTGGGTCATTTTCGTCCTCCCTAGGCTTATTCTTCTCCAATTAGGGTTTTAACCAATCTTGTGCATCCAATAAGTTCATTTGTGTCATTGGATGAACATTTAGGTCATTTTCGTCCTCCCTAGGCTTATTCTTGTCCAATTAGGGTTTTCAACCAATCTTGTGCATCCAATAAGTTCATTTGTGTCATTGGACGAACATTTAGGTCATTTTCGTCCTCCCTAAGCTTATTCTTGTCCAATTAGAGTTTTTAACCAATCTTGTGCATCCAATAAGTTCATTTGTGTCATTGGATGAACATTTAGGTCATTTTCGTCCTCCCTAGTCTTATTCTTGTCCAATTAGGGTTTTTATGCAATCTTGTGCATCCAATAGGTGTGTTTGTGTCATTGGAGGAACATTTAGGTCATTTTTGTCCTCCCTAGTCTTATTCTTGTCCAATTAGGGTTTTAAGCAATCTTGTGCATCCAATATGTGGGTTTGTTTCATTGGATGAACATTTAGGTCATATTCGTCCTCCCTATGCTTATTCTTGTCCAATTAGGGTTTTTAACCAATCTTGTGCATCCAATAAGTTCATTTGTGTCATTGGATGAACATTTAGGTCATTTTCGTCCTCCCTAGTCTTATTCTTGTCCAATTAGGGTTTTTATGCAATCTTGTGCATCCAATAGGTGTGTTTGTGTCATTGGACGAACATTTAGGTCATTTTCGTCCTCCCTAGGCTTATTCTTGTCCAATTAGGGTTTTTATGCAATCCTGTGCATCCAATAGTTGTGTTTTGTCATTGGACGAACATTTAGGTCATTTTCGTCCTCCCTAGGCTTATTCTTGTCCAATTAGGGTTTTTAACCAACCTTGTGCATCCAATAAGTTCATTTGTGTCATTGGTTGAACATTTAGGTCATTTTCGTCCTCCCTAGGCTTATTCTTGTCCAATTAGGGTTTTTAACCAACCTTGTGCATCCAATAAGTTCATTGTTATAATTGGTGGAACATTTAGGTCATTTACGTTCTCCCTAGTCTTATTCTTGTCCAATTAGGGTTTTTATGCAATCTTGTGCATCCAATAGGTGTGTTTGTGTCATTGGAGGAACATTTAGGTCATTTTCGTCCTCCCTAGTCTTATTCTTGTCCAATTAGGGTTTTTATGCAATCTTGTGCATCCAATAGGTGTGTTTGCCTCATTGGACGAACATTTAGGTCATTTTCGTCATCCCTAGGCTTATTCTTGTCCAATTAGGGTTTTTATCCAATCTTGTGCATCCAATAAGTTCATTTGTGTCATTGGATGAACATTTAGGTCATTTTCGTCCTCCCTAGTCTTATTCTTGTCCAATTAGGGTTTTTATGCAATCTTGTGCATCCAATAGGTGTGTTTGTGTCATTGTAGGAACATTTAGGTCATTTTCGTCCTCCCTAGTTTTATTCTTGTCCAATAAGTTCATTTGTTTCATTGGATGAACATTTAGGTCATTTTCGTCCTCCCTAGTCTTATTCTTGTCGAATGAGGGTTTTTATGCAATCTTGTGCATCCAATAGGTGTGTTTGTGTCAATGGAGGAACATTTAGGTCATTTTCGTCCTCCCTAGTCTTATTCTTGTCCAATTAGGGTTTTTATGCAATCTTGTGCATCCAATAGGTGTGTTTGTGTCATTGGAAGAACATTTAGGTCATTTTCGTCCTCCCTAGGCTTATTCTTGTCCGATTAGGGTTTTTAACCAAACTTGTGCATTCAATAAGTTCATTTGTGTCGTTGGATGAACATTTAGGTCATTTTCGTCCTCCCTAGTCTTATTCTTGTCCAATTAATGTTTTAAGCAATCTTGTGCATCCAATATGTGGGTTTGTGTCATTGGATGAACGTTTAGGTCATTTTCGTCCTCCCTGTGCTTATTCTTGTCCAATTAGGGTTTTTAACCAATCTTGTGCATCCAATAAGTTCATTTGTGTCATTGGATGAACGTTTAGGTCATTTTCGTCCTCCCTAGTCTTATTCTTGTTCAATTAGGGTTTTTATGCAATCTAGTGCATCCAATAGGTGTGTTTGTGTCATTGGACGAACATTTAGGTCATTTTCGTCCTCCCTAGGCTTATTCTTGTCCGTTTAGGATTTTTAACCAATCTTGTGCATTCAATAAGTTCATTTGTGTCATTGGATGAACATTTAGGTCATTTTCGTCCTCCCTAGTCTTATTCTTGTCCAATTAGGGTTTTTATGCAATCTTGTGCATCCAATAGGTGTGTTTGTGTCATTGGAGGAACATTTAGGTCATTTTCGTCCTCCCTAGTCTTATTCTTGTCCAATTAGGGTTTTTATGTAATCTTGTGCATCCAATAGGTGTGTTTGTGTCATTGGAAGAACATTTAGGTCATTTTCGTCCTCCCTAGGCTTATTCTTGTCCGATTAGGGTTTTTAACCAATCTTGTGCATTCAATAAGTTCATTTGTGTCATTGGATGAATATTTAGGTAATTTTCGTCCTCCCTAGTCTTATTCTTGTCCAATTAGGGTTTTAAGCAATCTTGTGCATCCAATATGTGGGTTTGTGTCATTGGATGAACGTTTAGGTCATTTTCGTCCTCCCTATGCTTATTCTTGTCCAATTAGGGTTTTTAACCAATCTTGTGCATCCAATAAGTTCATTTGTGTCATTGGATGAACATTTAGGTCATTTTCGTCCTCCCTAGTCTTATTCTTGTCCAATTAGGGTTTTTATGCAATCTTGTGCATCCAATAGGTGTGTTTGTGTCATTGGACGAACATTTAGGTCATTTTCGTCCTCCCTAGGCTTATTCTTATCCAATTAGGGATTTTAACCAATCTTGTGCATCCAATAAGTTCATTTGTGTCATTGGATGAACATTTAGGTCATTTTCGTCCTCCCTAGTCTTATTCTTGTCCAATTAGGGTTTTTATGCAATCTTGTGCATCCAATAGGTGTGTTTGTGTCATTGGAGGAACATTTAGGTCATTTTCGTCCTCCCTAGTCTTATTCTTGTCCAATTAGGGTTTTTATGCAATCTTGTGCATCCAATAGGTGTGTTTGTGTCATTGGACGAACATTTAGGTCATTTTCGTCCTCCCTAGGCTTATTCTTGTCCGGTTAGGGTTTTTAACCAATCTTGTGCTTTCAATAAGTTCATTTGTGTCATTGGATGAACATTTAGGTCATTTTCGTCCTCCCTAGTCTTATTCTTGTCCAATTAGGGTTTTTATGCAATCTTGTGCATCCAATAGGTGTGTTTGTGTCATTGGAGGAACATTTAGGTCATTTTCGTCCTCCCTAGTCTTATTCTTTTCCAATTAGGGTTTTTAACCAATCTTGTGCATCCAATAAGTTCATTTGTGTCATTGGATGAACATTTAGGTCATTTTCGTCCTCCCTAGTCTTATTCTTGTCCAATTAGGGTTTTTATGCAATCTTGTGCATCCAATAGGTGTGTTTGTGTCATTGGACGAACTTTTAGGTCATTTTTGTACTCCCTAGGCTTATTCTTGTCCAATTAGGGTTTTTAACCAATCTTGTGCATCCAATAAGTTCATTTGTGTCATTGGATGAACATTTAGGTCATTTTCGTCCTCCCTAGGCTTATTCTTGTCCAATTAGGGTTTTTAACCAATCTTGTTCATCCAATAAATTCATTTGTGTCATTGGATTAACATTTAGGTCATTTTCGTCCTCCCTAGGCTTATTCTTGTCCAATTAGGGTTTTTAACCAATCTTGTGCATCCAATAGGTGTGTTTGTGTCATTGGATGAACATTTAGGTCATTTTCGTCCTCCATAGGCTTATTCTTGTCCAATTAGGGTTTTTAACAAATCTTGTGCATCCAATAAGTTCATTTGTGTCATTGGATGAACATTTAGGTTATTTTCGTCCTCCCTAGGCTTATTCTTGTCCAATAAGGGTTTTCAACCAATCTTGTGCATCCAATAAGTTCATTTGTGTCATTGGATGAAAATTTAGGTCATTTTCGTCCTCCCTTGGCTTATTCTTGTCCAATTAGGGTTTTTAACCAATCTTGTGCATCCAATAAGTTCATTTGTGTCATTGGATGAACATTTAGGTCATTTTCGTCCTCCCTAGGCTTATTCTTGTCCAATTAGGGTTTTCAACCAATCTTGTGCATCCAATAAGTTCATTTGTGTCATTGGATGAACATTTAGGTCATTTTCGTCCTCCCTAAGCTTATTCTTGTCCAATTAGGGTTTTCAATCAATCTTGTGCATCCAATAAGTTCATTTGTGTCATTGGATGAACATTTAGGTCATTTTTGTCCTCCCTAGGCTTATTCTTGTCCAATTAGGGTTTTTAACCAATCTTGTGCATCCAATAAGTTCATTTGTGTCATTGGATGAACATTTAGGTCATTTTCGTCCTCCCTAGTCTTATTCTTGTCCAATTAGGGTTTTTATGCAATCTTGTGCATCCAATAGGTGTGTTTGTGTCATTGGAGGAACATTTAGGTCATTTTCGTCCTCCCTAGTCTTATTCTTGTCCAATTAGGGTTTTTATGCAATCTTGTGCATCCAATAGGTGTTTTTGTGTCATTGGAAGAACATTTAGGTCATTTTCGTCCTCCCTAGGCTTATTCTTGTCCGATTAGGGTTTTTAACCAATCTTGTGCATTCAATAAGTTCATTTGTGTCATTGGATGAACATTTAGGTCATTTTCGTCCTCCCTAGGCTTATTCTTGTCCAATTAGGGTTTTTAACCAACCTTGTGTATCCAATAAGTTCATTTGTGTCATTGGTGGAACATTTAGGTCATTTAAGTCCTCCCTAGTCTTTTTCTTGTCCAATTAGGGTTTTTATGCAATCTTGTGCATCCAATAGGTGTGTTTGTGTCATTGGAGGAACATTTAGGTCATTTTCGTCCTCCCTAGTCTTATTCTTGTCCAATTAGGGTTTTTATGCAATCTTGTGCATCCAATAGGTGTGTTTGTGTCATTGGATGAACATTTAGGTCATTTTCGTCCTCCCTAGTCTTATTCTTGTCCAATTAGGAATTTTATGCAATCTTGTGCATCTAATAGGTGTGTTTGTGTCATTGGACTAACATTTAGGTCATTTTCTTCCTCCCTAGGCTTATTCTTGTCCAATTAGGGTTTTTAACCAATCTTGTGCATCCACCAAGTTCATTTGTGTCATTGGATGAACATTTGGGTCATTTTCGTCCTCCCTAGGCTTATTCTTCTCCAATTAGGGTTTTAACCAATCTTGTGCATCCAATAAGTTCATTTGTGTCATTGGATGAACATTTAGGTCATTTTCGTCCTCCCTAGGCTTATTCTTGTCCAATTAGGGTTTTCAACCAATCTTGTGCATCCAATAAGTTCATTTGTGTCATTGGATGAATATTTAGGTCATTTTCGTCCTCCCTAGGCTTATTCTTGTCCAATTAGGGTTTTTATCCAATCTTGTGCATCCAATAAGTTCATTTGTGTCATTGGATGAACATTTAGGTCATTTTCGTCCTCCCTAGTCTTATTCTTGTCCAATTAGGGTTTTTATGCAATCTTGTGCATCCAATAGGTGTGTTTGTGTCATTGGAGGAACATTTAGGTCATTTTCGTCCTCCCTAGTCTTATTCTTGTCCAATTAGGGTTTTTATGCAATCTTGTGCATCCAATAGGTGTGTTTGTCTCACATTTAGGTCATTTTCGTCATCCCTAGGCTTATTCTTGTCCAATTAGGGTTTTTAACCAATCTTGTGCATCCAATAAGTTCATTTGTGTCATTGGATGAACATTTAGGTCATTTTCGTCCTCCCTAGTCTTATTCTTTTCCAATTAGGGTTTTTATGCAATCTTGTGCATCCAATAGGTGTGTTTGTGTCATTGGAGGAACATTTAGGTAATTTTCGTCCTCCCTAGTCTTATTCTTGTCCAATTAGGGTTTTTATGCAATCTTGTGCATCCAATAGGTGTGTTTGTGTCATTGGAAGAACACTTAGGTCATTTTCGTCCTCCCTAGGCTTATTCTTGTCCGATTAGGGTTTTTAACCAATCTTGTGCATTCAATAAGTTCATTTGTGTCATTGGATGAACATTTAGGTCATTTTCGTCCTCCCTAGTCTTATTCTTGTCAAATTAGGGTTTTAAGCAATCTTGTGCATCCAATATGTGGGTTTGTGTCATTGGATGAACGTTTAGGTCATTTTCGTCCTCCCTATGCTTATTCTTGTCCAATTAGGGGTTTTAACCAATCTTGTGCATCCAATAAGTTCATTTGTGTCATTAGATGAACATTTAGGTCATTTTCGTCCTCCCTAGTCTTATTCTTTTCCAGTTAGGGTTTTTATGCAATCTTGTGCATCCAATAGGTGTGTTTGTGTCATTGGACGAACATTTAGGTCATTTTCGTCCTCCCTAGGCTTATTCTTGTCCAATTAGGGTTTTTAACCAACCTTGTGCATCCAATAAGTTCATTTGTGTCATTGGATGAACATTTAGATCATTTTCGTCCTCCCTAGGCTTATTCTTGTCCAATTAGGGTTTTTAACCAATCTTGTGCATCCAATAAGTTCATTTGTGTCATTGGATGAACATTTAGGTCATTTTCGTCCTCCCTAGTCTTATTCTTGTCCAATTAGGGTTTTTATGCAATCTTGTGCATCCAATAGGTGTGTTTGTGTCATTGGAGGAACATTTAGGTCATTTTCGTCCTCCCTGGTCTTATTCTTGTCCAATTAGGGTTTTTAACCAATCTTGTGCATCCAATAGGTGTGTTTGTGTCATTGGACGAACATTTAGGTCATTTTCGTCCTCCCAAGTCTTATTCTTGTCCGATTATGGTTTTTATGCAATCTTGTGCATCCAATAAGTTCATTTGTGTCATTGGATGAACATTCAGGTCATTTTCGTCCTCCCTAGTCTTATTCTTGTCCAATTAGGGTTTTATGCAATCTTGTGCATCCAATATGTGGGTTTGTGTCATTGGACGAACATTTAGGTCATTTTCGTTCTCCCTATGCTTATTCTTGTCCAATTAGGGTTTTTAACCAATCTTGTGCATCCAATAAGTTCATTTGTGTCATTGGATGAACATTTAGGTCATTTTCGTCCTCCCTAGTCTTATTCTTGTCCAATTAGGGTTTTTATGCAATCTTGTGCATCCAATAGGTGTGTTTGTGTCATTGGACGAACATTTAGGTCATTTTCGTCCTCCCTTGGCTTATTGTTGTCCAATTAGGGTTTTTAACCAATCTTGTGCATCCAATAAGTTCATTTGTGTCATTGGATGAACATTTAAGTCATTTTCGTCCTCCCTAGTCTTATTCTTGTCCAATTAGGGTTTTTATGCAATCTTGTGCATCCAATAGGTGTGTTTGTGTCATTGGAGGAACATTTAGGTCATTTTCGTCCTCCCTAGTCTTATTCTTGTCCAATTAGGGTTTTTAACCAATCTTGTGCATCCAATAAGTTCATATGTGTCATTCGATGAACATTTAGGTCATTTTCGTCCTCCCTAGTCTTATTCTTGTCCAATTAGGGTTTTAAGCAATCTTGTGCATCCAATATGTGTGTTTGTGTCATTGGATGAACATTTAGGTAATTTTCGTCCTCCCTATGCTTATTCTTGTCCAATTAGGGTTTTTAACAAATCTTGTGCATACAATAAGTTCATTTGTGTCATTGGATGAACATTTAGGTCATTTTCGTCCTCCCTAGTCTTATTCTTGTCGAATTAGGGTTTTTATGCAATCTTGTGCATCCAATAGGTGTGTTTGTGTCATTGGACGAAATTTTAGGTCATTTTCGTCCTCCCTAGGCTTATTCTTGTCCAATTAGGGTTTTTAACCAATCTTGTGCATCCAATAAGTTCATTTGTGTCATTCGATGAACATTTAGGTCATTTTCGTCCTCCCTAGTCTTATTCTTGTCCAATTAGGGTTTTAAGCAATCTTGTGCATCCAATATGTGTGTTTGTGTCATTGGAAGAACATTTAGGTAATTTTCGTCCTCCCTAGTCTTATTCTTGTCCAATTAAGGTTTTTATGCAGTCTTGTGCATCCAATATGTGTGTTTGTGTCATTGGATGAACATTTAGGTCATTTTCGTCCTCCATATGCTTATTCTTGTCCAATTAGGGTTTTTATCCAATCTTGTGCATACAATAAGTTCATTTATGTCATTGGATGAACATTTAGGTCATTTTCGTCCTCCCTAGTCTTATTCTTGTCCAATTAGGGTTTTTATGCAATCTTGTGCATCCAATAGGTGTGTTTGTGTCATTGGAGGAACATTTAGGTCATTTTCGTCCTCCCTAGTCTTATTCTTGTCCAATTAGGGTTTTTATGCAATCTTGTGCATCCAATAGGTGTGTTTGTGTCATTGGATGAAATTTTAGGTCATTTTCGTCCTCCCTAGGCTTATTCTTGTCCAATTAGGGTTTTTAACCTATCTTGTGCATCCAATAAGTTCATTTGTGTCATTCGATGAACATTTAGGTCATTTTCGTCCTCCCTAGTCTTATTCTTGTCCAATTAGGGTTTTAAGCAATCTTGTGCATCCAATATGTGTGTTTGTGTCATTGGAAGAACATTTAGGTCATTTTCGTCCTCCCTATGCTTATTCTTGTCCAATTAGGGTTTTTATCCAATCTTGTGCATACAATAAGTTCATTTGTGTCATTGGATGAACATTTAGGTCATTTTCGTCCTCCCTAGTCTTATTCTTGTCCAATTAGGGTTTTTATGCAATCTTGTGCATCCAATAGGTGTGTTTGTGTCATTGGAGGAACATTTAGGTCATTTTCGTCCTCACTAGTCTTATTCTTGTCCAATTAGGGTTTTTATGCAATCTTGTGCATCCAATAGGTGTGTTTGTATCATTGGACGAAATTTTAGGTCATTTTCGTCCTCCCTAGGCTTATTCTTGTCCAATTAGGGTTTTTAACCAATCTTGTGCATCCAATAAGTTCATTTGTGTCATTCGATGAACATTTAGGTCATTTTCGTCCTCCCTAGTCTTATTCTTGTCCAATTAGGGTTTTAAGCAATCTTGTGCATCCAATATGTGTGTTTGTGTCATTGGAAGAACATTTAGGTAATTTTCGTCCTCCCAATGCTTATTCTTGTCCAAATAGGGTTTTTAACAAATCTTGTGCATACAATAAGTTCATTTGTGTCATTGGATGAACATTTAGGTCATTTTCGTCCTCCCTAGTCTTATTCTTGTCCAATTAGGGTTTTTATGCAATCTTGTGCATCCAATAGGTGTGTTTGTGTCATTGGAGGAACATTTAGGTCATTTTCGTCCTCCCTAGTCTTATTCTTGTCGAATTAGGGTTTTTATGCAATCTTGTGCATCCAATAGGTGTGTTTGTGTCATTGGAGGAACATTTAGGTCATTTTCGTCCTCCCTAGTCTTATTCTTGTCCAATTAGGGTTTTAAGCAATCTTGTGCATCCAATATGTGTGTTTGTGTCATTGGAAGAACATTTAGGTAATTTTCGTCCTCCCAATGCTTATTCTTGTCCAATTAGGGTTTTTAACAAATCTTGTGCATACAATAAGTTCATTTGTGTCATTGGATGAAAATTTAGGTCATTTTCGTCCTCCCTAGTCTTATTCTTGTCCAATTAGGGTTTTTATGCAATCTTGTGCATCCTATAGGTGTGTTTGTGTCATTGGAGGAACATTTAGGTCATTTTCGTCCTCCCTAGGCTTATTCTTGTCCAATTAGGGTTTTTAACCAATCTTGTGCATCCAATAAGTTCATTTGTGTCATTCGATGAACATTTAGGTCATTTTCGTCCTCCCTAGTCTTATTCTTGTCCAATTAGGGTTTTAAGCAATCTTGTGCATCCAATATGTGTGTTTGTGTCATTGGAAGAACATTTAGGTAATTTTCGTCCTCCCTATGCTTATTCTTGTCCAATTAGGGTTTTTAACAAATCTTGTGCATACAATAAGTTCATTTGTGTCATTGGATGAAAATTTAGGTCATTTTCGTCCTCCCTAGTCTTATTCTTGTCCAATTAGGGTTTTTATGCAATCTTGTGCATCCTATAGGTGTGTTTGTGTCATTGGAGGAACATTTAGGTCATTTTCGTCCTCCCTAGGCTTATTCTTGTCCAATTAGGGTTTTTATGCAATCTTCTGCATCCAATATGTGTGTTTGTGTCATTGGATGAACATTTAGGTCATTTTCGTCCTCCATATGCTTATTCTTGTCCAATTAGGGTTTTTAACCAATCTTGTGCATCCAATAAGTTCATTTGTGTCATTGGATGAAAATTTAGGTCATTTTCGTCCTCCCTAGTCTTATTCTTGTCCAATTAGGGTTTTTATGCAATCTTGTGCGTCCTATAGGTGTGTTTGTGTCATTGGAGGAACATTTAGGTCATTTTCGTCCTCCCTAGTCTTATTCTTGTCCAATTAGGGATTTTATGCAATCTTGTGCATCCAATAGGTCTGTTTGTGTCATTGGACGAACATTTAGGTCATTTTCGTCCTCCCTAGGCTTATTCTTGTCCAATTAGGGTTTATAACCAATCTTGTGCATCCAATAAGTTCATTTGTGTCATTGGATGAACATTTAGGTGATTTTCGTCCTCCCTAGGCTTATTCTTGTCCAATTAGGGTTTTT
>JBBPBR010000274.1:0-17589 GCA_037974775.1 Cicer pinnatifidum
CTTATTCTTGTCCAATTTGGGTTTTTATGCAATCTTGTGCATCCAATAGGTGTGTTTGTGTCATTGGACGAACATTTAGGTCATTTTCGTCCTCCCTAGGCTTATTCTTGTCCAATTAGGGTTTTTAACCTATCTTGTGCATCCAATAAGTTCATTTGTGTCATTGGATGAACATTTAGGTCATTTTCGTCCTCCCTAGGCTTATTCTTGTCCAATTAGGGTTTTTAACCAACCTTGTGCATCCAATAAGTTCATTTGTGTCATTGGTGGAACATTTAGGTCATTTACGTCCTCCCTAGGCTTATTCTTGTCCAATTAGGGTTTTTAACCAATCTTGTGCATCCAATAAGTTCATTTGTGTCATTGGATGAACATTTAGGTCATTTTCGTCCTCCGTAGTCTTATTCTTGTCCAATTAGGGTTTGTATGCAATCTTGTGCATCCAATAGGTGTGTTTGTGTCGTTGGAGGAACATTTAGGTCATTTTCGTCCTCCCTACTCTTATTCTTGTCCAATTAGGGTTTTTATGCAATCTTGTGCATCCAATAGGTGTGTTTGTGTCATTGGATGAACTTTTAGGTCATTTTCGTCCTCCCTAGGCTATTTCTTGTCCAATTAGGGTTTTTAACCAATCTTGTGCATCCAATAAGTTCATTTGTGTCATTCGATGAACATTTAGGTCATTTTCGTCCTCCCTAGTCTTATTCTTGTCCAATTAGGGTTTTTAAGCAATCTTGTGCATCCAATAGGTGTGTTTGTGTCATTGGACGAACATTTAGTTCATTTTCGTCCTCCCTAGGCTTATTCTTGTCCAATTAGGGTTTTTAACCAATCTTGTGCATCCAATAAGTTCATTTGTGTCATTGGATGAACATTTAGGTCATTTTCGTCCTCCCCAGGCTTATTCTTGTCCAATTAGGGTTTTCAACCAATCTTGTGCATCCAATAAGTTCATTTGTGTCATTGGATGAACATTTAGGTCATTTTCGTCCTCCCTAGTCTTATTCTTGTCTAATTAGGGTTTTTATGCAATCTTGTGCATCCAATAGGTGTGTTTGTGTCATTGGAGGAACATTTAGGTCATTTTCGTCCTCCCTAGTCTTATTCTTGTCCAATTAGGGATTTTATGCAATCTTGTGCATCCAATAGGTGTGTTTGTGTCACTGGACATACATTTAGGTCATTTTCGTCCTCCCTAGGCTTATTCTTGTCCAATTAGGGTTTTTAACCAACCTTGTGCATCCAATAAGTTCATTTGTGTAATTGGTTGAACATTTAGGTCATTTTCGTCCTCCCTAGGCTTATTCTTGTCCAATTAGGGTTTTTAACCAACCTTGTGCATCCAATAAGTTCATTTGTGTCAATGGACGAACATTTAGGTCATTTTCGTCCTCCCTAGGCTTATTCTTGTCCAATTAGGGTTTTTAACCAATCTTGTGCATCCAATAAGTTCATTTGTGTCATTGGATGAACATTTAGGTCATTTTCGTCCTCCCTAGGCTTATTCTTGTCCAATTAGGGTTTTTAACCAATCTTGTGCATCCAATAAGTTCATTTGTGTCATTGGATGAACATTTAGGTCATTTTCGTCCTCCCTAGGCTTAGTCTTGTCCAATTAGGGTTTTCAACCAATCTTGTGCATCCAATAAGTTCATTTGTGTCATTGGATGAACATTTAGGTCATTTTCGTTCTCCCTAGGCTTATTCTTGTCCAATTAGGGTTTTTAACCAATCTTGTGCATCCAATAAGTTCATTTGTGTCATTGGATGAACATTTAGGTCATTTTCGTCCTCCCTAGGCTTATTCTTGTCCAATTAGGGTTTTTAACCAATCTTGTGCATGCAATAAGTTCATTTGTGTCATTGGATGAACATTTAGGTCATTTTCGTCCTCCCTAGTCTTATTCTTGTCCAATTAGGGTTTTTATGCAATCTTATGCATCCATTAGGTGTGTTTGTGTCGTTGGAGGAACATTCAGGTCATTTTCGTCATCCCTAGTCTTATTCTTGTCCAATTAGCATTTTTATGCAATCTTGTGCATCCAATAGGTGTGTTTGTGTCATTGGACGAACATTTAGGTCATTTTCTTCCTCCCTAGGCTTATTCTTGTTCAATTAGGGTTTTTAACCAACCTTGTGCATCCAATAAGTTCATTTGTGTCATTGGATGAACATTTAGGTCATTTTCGTTCTCCCTAGGCTTATTATTGTCCAATTAGGGTTTTTAACCAATCTTGTGCATCCAATAAGTTCATTTGTGTCATTGGTTGAACATTTAGGTCATTTTCGTCCTCCCTAGGCTTATTCTTGTCCAATTAGGGTTTTTAACCAACCTTGTGCATCCAATAAGTTCATTTGTGTCATTGGAGGAACATTTAGGTCATTTTCGTCTTCCCTAGTCTTATTCTTGTCCAATTAGGGTTTTTATGCAATCTTGTGCATCCAATAGATGTGTTTGTTTCATTGGACGAACATTTAGGTCATTTTCGTCCTCCCTAGGCTTATTCTTGTCCAATTAGGGTTTTTAACCAATCTTGTGCATCCAATAAGTTCATTTGTGTCATTGGATGAACATTTAGGTCATTTTCGTCCTCCCTAGGCTTATTCTTGTCCAATTAGGGTTTTTAACCAATCTTGTGCATCCAATAAGTTCATTTGTGTCATTTGATGAACATTTTGGTCATTTTCGTCCTCCCTAGGCTTATTCTTGTTCAATTAGGGTTTTCAACCAATCTTGTGCATCCAATAAGTTCATTTGTGTCATTGGATGAACATTTAGGTCATTTTCGTCCTCCCCAGGCTTATTCTTGTCCAATTAGGGTTTTCAACCAATCTTGTGCATCCAATAAGTTCATTTGTGTCATTGGATGAACATTTAGGTCATTTTCGTCCTCCCTAGGCTTATTCTTGTCCAATTAGGGTTTTTAACCAATCTTGTGTATCCAATAGGTGTGTTTGTGTCATTGGACGAACATTTAGCTCATTTTCGTCCTCCCTAGGCTTATTCTTGTCCAATTAGGGTTTTTATGCAATCTTGGGCATCCAATAGGTGTGTTTGTGTCATTGGACGAACATTTAGGTCATTTTCGTCCTCCCTAGGCTTATTCTTGTCCAATTAGGGTTTTTAACCAACCTTGTGCATCCAATAAGTTCATTTGTGTAATTGGTTGAACATTTAGGTCATTTTCGTCCTCCCTAGGCTTATTCTTGTCCAATTAGGGTTTTTAACCAACCTTGTGCATCCAATAAGTTCATTTGTGTCATTGGTGGAACATTTAGGTCATTTACGTCCTCCCTAGTCTTATTCTTGTCCAAATAGGGTTTTTATGCAATCTAGTGCATCCAATAGGTGTGTTTGTGTCATTGGACGAACATTTAGGTCATTTTCGTCCTCACTAGGCTTATTCTTGTCCAATTAGGGTTTTTATGCAATCTTGTGCATCCAATAGGTGTGTTTGTGTCATTGGACGAACATTTAGGTCATTTTCGTCATCCCTAGGCTTATTCTTGTCCAATTAGGGTTTTTAACCAATCTTGTGCATCCAATAAGTTCATTTGTGTCATTGGATGAACATTTTGGTCATGTTTTTCCTCCCTAGGCTTATTCTTGTCTAATTAGGGTTTTTAACCAATCTTGTGCATCTAATAAGTTCATTTGTGTCATTGGATGAATATTTAGGTCATTTTCGTCCTCCCTAGTCTTATTCTAGTCCAATTAGGGTTTTAAGCAATCTTGTGCATCCAATATGTGTGTTTGTGTCATTGGATGAACATTTAGGTCATTTTCTTCCTCCCTATGCTTATTCTTGTCCAATTAGGGTTTTTAACCAATCTTGTGCATACAATAAGTTCATTTGTGTCATTGGATGAACATTTAGGTCATTTTCGTCCTCCTTAGTCTTATTCTTGTCCAATTAGGGTTTTTATGCAATCTTGTGCATCCAATAGGTGTGTTTGTGTCATTGGACGAACTTTTAGGTCATTTTCGTCCTCCCTAGGCTTATTCTTGTCCAATTAGGGTTTTTAACCAATCTTGTGCATCCAATAAGTTCATTTGTGTCATTCGATGAACATTTAGGTCATTTTCGTCCTCCCTAGTCTTATTCTTGTCCAATTAGGGTTTCAAGCAATCTTGTGCATCCAATATGTGTGTTTGTGTCATTGGATGAACATTTAGGTAATTTTCGTCCTCCCTATGCTTATTGTTGTCCAATTAGGGTTTTTAACCAATCTTGTGCATACAATAAGTTCATTTGTGTCATTGGATGAACATTTAGGTCATTTTCGTCCTCCCTAGTCTTATTCTTGTCCAATTAGGGTTTTTATGCAATCTTGTGCATCCAATAGGTGTGTTTGTGTCATTGGAGGAACATTTAGGTCATTTTCGTCCTCCCTAGTCTTATTCTTGTCGAATTAGGGTTTTTTATTCAATCTTGTGCATCCAATAGGTGTGTTTGTGTCATTGGAGGAACATTTAGGTCATTTTCGTCCTCCCTAGTCTTATTCTTGTCCAATTAGGGTTTTTATGCAATCTTGTGCATCCAATAGGTGTGTTTGTGTCATTGGTCGAACATTTAGGTCATTTTCATCCTCCCTAGGCTTATTCTTGTCCAATTAGGGTTTTTAACCAATCTTGTGCATACAATAAGTTCATTTGTGTCATTGGATGAACATTTAGGTCATTTTCGTCCTCCCTAGTCTTATTCTTGTCCAATTAGGGTTTTTATGCAATCTTGTGCATCCAATAGGTGTGTTTGTGTCATTGGAGGAACATTTAGGTCATTTTCGTACTCCCTAGTCTTATTCTTGTCCAATTAGGGTTTTTATGCAATCTTGTGCATCCAATAGGTGTGTTTGTGTCATTGGAGGAACATTTAGGTCATTTTCGTCCTCCCTAGTCTTATTCTTGTCCAATTAGGGTTTTTATGCAATCTTGTGCATCCAATAGGTGTGTTTGTGTCATTGGACGAACATTTAGGTCATTTTCGTCCTCCCTAGTCTTATTCTTGTCCAATTAGGGTTTTTATTCAATCTTGTGCATCCAATAGGTGTGTTTGTGTCATTCGACGAACATTTAGGTCATTTTCGTCCACCCTAGGCTTATTCTTGTCCAATTTGGGTTTTTAACTTATCTTGTGCATCCAATAAGTTCATTTGTGTCATTAGACAAACATTTAGTTCATTTTCGTCCTCCCTAGGCTTATTCTTGTAAAATTAGGGTTTTTAACCAATCATGTGCATCCAATAAGTTGCTTTGTGTCATTGGATGAACATTTAGGTCATTTTCTTCCTCCCTAGGCTTATTCTTGTCCAATTTGGGTTTTTAACCAATCTTGTGCATCCAATAAGTTCATTTGTGTCATTAGACGAACATTTAGCTCATTTTCGTCCACCCTAGGTTTATTCTTGTCCAATTAGGGTTTTTAACCAATCATGTGCATCTAATAAGTTCATTTGTGTCATTAGACGAACATTTAGTTCATTTTCGTCCTCCGTAGGCTTATTCTTGTCCAATTAGGGTTTTTAACCAATCATGTGCATCCAATAAGTTGCTTTGTGTCATTGGAGGAACATTTAGGTCATTTTCGTCCTCCCTAGGCTTATTCTTGTCCAATTAGGGTTTTTAACCAATCTTGTGCATCCAATAAGTTCATTTGTGTCATTGGATGAACATTTAGGTCATTTTCGTCCTCCCTAGGCTTATTCTTGTCCAATTAGGGTTTTTAACCAATCTTGTGCATCCAATAAGTTCATTTGTGTCAGTGGATGAACATTTAGGTCATTTTCGTCCTCCCTAGGCTTATTCTTGTCCAATTAGGGTTTTTAACCAATCTTGTGCATCCAATAAGTTCATTTGTGTCATTGGATGAACATTTAGGTCATTTTCGTCCTCCCTAGTCTTATTCTAGTCGAATTAGGGTTTTTATGCAATCTTGTGCATCCAATAGGTGTGTTTGTGTCATTGGAGGAACATTTAGGTCATTTTCGTCCTCCCTAGTCTTATTCTTGTCCAATTAGGGTTTTTATGCAATCTTGTGCATCCAATAGGTGTGTTTGTGTCATTGGACGAATATTTAGGTCATTTTCGTCCTCCCTAGGCTTATTCTTGGCCAATTATGGTTTTTAACCAATCTTGTGCATCCAATAAGTTCATTTGTCTCATTGGATGAACATTTAGGTCATTTTCGTCCTCCCAAGTCTTATTCCTGTCCAATTAGGGTTTTTATGCAATCTTGTGCATCCAATAGGTGTGTTTGTGTCATTGGAGGAACATTTAGGTCATTTTCGTCCTCCCTAGTCTTATTCTTGTCCAATTAGGGTTTTTATGCAATCTTGTGCATCCAATAGGTGTGTTTGTGTCATTGGTCGAACATTTAGGTCATTTTCATCCTCCCTAGGCTTATTCTTTTCCAATTAGGGTTTTTAACCAATCTTGTGCATCCAATAAGTTCATTTGTGTCATTGGATGATCATTTAGGTCATTTTCGTCCTCCCTAGTCTTATTCTTGTCCAATTAGGGTTTTTATGCAATCTTGTGTATCCAACAGGTGTGTTTGTGTCATTGGAGGAACATTTAGGTCATTTTCGTCCTCCCTAGTCTTATTCTTGTCCAATTTGGGTTTTTATGCAATCTTGTGCATCCAATAGGTGTGTTTGTGTCATTGGATGAACATTTCGGTCATTTTCGTCCTCCCTATGCTTATTCTTGTCCAATTATGGTTTTTAACCATTCTTGTGCATCCAATAAATTCATTTGTGTCATCGGATGAACATTTAGGTCATTTTCGTCCTCCCTAGTCTTATTCTTGTCCCATTAGGGTTTTTATGCAATCTTGTGCATCCAATAGGTGTGTTTGTGTCATTGGACGAACATTTAGGTCATTTTCGTCCCCCCTAGTCTTATTCTTGTCCAATTTGGGTTTTAAGCAATCTTGTGCATCCAATATGTGTGTTTGTGTCATTGGATGAACATTTCGGTCATTTTCGTCCTCCCTATGCTTATTCTTGTCCAATTATGGTTTTTAACCAATCTTGTGCATCCAATAAATTCATTTGTGTCATCGGATGAACATTTAGGTCATTTTCATCCTCCCTAGTCTTATTCTTGTCCCATTAGGGTTTTTATGCAATCTTGTGCATCCAATAGGTGTGTTTGTGTCATTGGACGAACTTTTAGGTCATTTTCGTCCTCCCTAGGCTTATTCTTGTCCAATTAGGGTTTTTAACCAATCTTGTGCATCCAATAAGTTCATTTGTGTCATTCGATGAACATTTAGGTCATTTTCGTCCTCCCTAGTCTTATTCTTGTCCAATTAGGGTTTTAAGCAATCTTGTGCATCCAATATGTGTGTTTGTGTCATTGGAAGAACATTTAGGTAATTTTCGTCCTCCCAATGCTTATTCTTGTCCAATTAGGGTTTTTAACAAATCTTGTGCATACAATAAGTTCATTTGTTTCATTGGATGAAAATTTAGGTCATTTTCGTCCTCCCTAGTCTTATTCTTGTCCAATTAGGGTTTTTATGCAATCTTGTGCATCCTATAGGTGTGTTTGTGTCATTGGAGGAACATTTAGGTCATTTTCGTCCTCCCTAGTCTTATTCTTGTCGAATTAGGGTTTTTATGCAATCTTGTGCATCCAATAGGTGTGTTTGTGTCATTGGAGGAACATTTAGGTCATTTTCGTCCTCCCTAGTCTTATTCTTGTCCAATTAGGGTTTTTATGCAATCTTGTGCGTCCAATAGGTGTGTTTGTGTCATTGGACGAACATTTAGGTCATTTTCGTCCTCCCTAGGCTTATTCTTGTCCAATTATGGTTTTTAACCAATCTTGTGCATCCAATAAGTTCATTTGTGTCATTGGATGAACATTTAGGTCATTTTCGTCCTCCCTAGTCTTATTCTTGTCCAATTAGGGTTTTTATGCAATCTTGTGCATCCAATAGGTGTGGTTGTGTCATTGGACGAACATTTAGGTCATTTTCGTCCTCCCTAGGCTTATTCTTGTCCAATTAGGGTTTTTAACCAATCTAGTGCATCCAATAAGTTCATTTGTGTCCTTGGATGAACATTTAGGTCATTTTCGTCCTCCCTAGGCTTATTCTTGTCCAATTAGGGTTTTTAACCAATCTTGTGCATCCAATAAGTTCATTTGTGTCATTGGATGAACATTTAGGTCATTTTCGTCCTCCCTAGGCTTATTCTTGTCCAATTAGGGTTTTTAACCAATCTTGCGCATCCAATAGGTGTGTTTGTGTCATTGGATTAACATTTAGGTCATTTTCGTCCTCCCTAGGCTTATTCTTGTCCAATTAGGGTTTTTAACCAATCTTGTGCATCCAATAAGTTCATTTGTGTCATTGGATGAACATTTAGGTCATTTTCGTCCTCCCTAGGCTTATTCTTGCCCAATTAGTGTTTTTAACCAATCTTGTGCATCCAATAGGTGTGTTTGTGTCATTGGATGAACATTTAGGTCATTTTCGTCCTCCCTAGGCTTATTCTTGTCCAATTAGGGTTTTTAACCAATCTTGTGCATCCAATAAGTTCATTTGTGTCATTGGATGAACATTTAGGTCATTTTCGTCCTCCCTAGGCTTATTCTTGTCCAATTAGGGTTTTTAACCAATCTTGTGCATACAATAAGTTTATTTGTGTCATTGGATGAACATTTAGGTCATTTTCGTCCTCCCTAGTCTTATTCTTGTCCAATTAGGGTTTTTATGCAATCTTGTGCATCCAATAGGTGTGTTTGTGTCATTGGAGGAACATTTAGGTCATTTTCGTCCTCCCTAGTCTTATTCTTGTCGAATTAGGGTTTTTTATTCAATCTTGTGCATCCAATAGGTGTGTTTATGTCATTGGAGGAACATTTAGGTCATTTTCGTCCTCCCTAGTCTTATTCTTGTCGAATTAGGGTTTTTATGCAATCTTGTGCATCCAATAGGTGTGTTTGTGTCATTCGATGAACATTTAGGTCATTTTCGTCCTCCCTAGTCTTATTCTTGTCCAATTAGGGTTTTAAGCAATCTTATGCATCCAATATGTATGTTTGTGTCATTGGATGAACATTTAGGTGATTTTCGTCCTCCCTATGCTTATTCTTGTCCAATTAGGGTTTTTAACCAATCTTGTGCATACAATAAGTTCATTTGTGTCATTGGATGAACATTTAGGTCATTTTCGTCCTCCCTAGTCTTATTCTTGTCCAATTAGGGTTTTTATGCAATCTTGTGCATCCAATAGGTGTGTTTGTGTCATTGGAGGAACATTTAGGTCATTTTCGTCCTCCCTAGTCTTATTCTTGTCCAATTAGGGTTTTTAACCAATCTTGTGCATCCAATAAGTTCATTTGTGTCATTGGATGAACATTTAGGTCATTTTCGTCCTCCCTAGGCTTATTCTTGTCCAATTAGGGTTTTTAACCAATCTTGTGCATCCAATAGGTGTGTTTGTGTCATTGGAGGAACATTTAGGTCATTTTCGTCCTGCCTAGGCTTTTTCTTGTCCAATTAGGGTGTTTAACCAATCTTGTGCATCCAATAAGTTCATTTGTGTCATTGGACGAACATTTAGGTCATTTTCGTCATCCCTAGGCTTATTCTTATCCAATTAGGGTTTTGTAACCAATCTTGTGTATCCAATATGTGTGTTTGTGTCATTGGATGAACATTTAGGTAATTTTTGTCCTCCCTATGCTTATTCTTGTCCAATTAGGGTTTTTAACCAATCTTGTGCATACAATAAGTTCATTTGTGTCATTGGATGAACATTTAGGTCATTTTCGTCCTCCCTAGTCTTATTCTTGTCCAATTAGGGTTTTTATGCAATCTTGTGCATCCAATAGGTGTGTTTGTGTCATTGGAGGAACATTTAGGTCATTTTCGTCCTCCCTAGTCTTTTTTTTGTCCAAATAGGGTTTTTATGCAATCTTGTGCGTCCAATAGGTGTGTTTGTGTCATTGGACGAACATTTAGGTCATTTTCGTCCACCCTAGGCTTATTCTTGTCCAATTTGGGTTTTTAACCAATCTTGTGCATCCAATAAGTTCATTTGTGTCATTGGATGAACATTTAGGTCATTTTCGTCCTCCCTAGTCTTATTCTTATCCAAATAGGGTTTTAAGCAATCTTGTGCATCCAATATGTGTGTTTGTGTCATTGGATGAACATTTAGGTAATTTTCGTCCTCCCTATGCTTATTCTTGTCCAATTAGTGTTTTTAACCAATATTGTGCTTACAATAAGTTCATTTGTGTCATTGGATGAACATTTAGGTCATTTTCGTCCTCCCTAGGCTTATTCTTGTCCAATTAGGGTTTTTAACCAATCTTGTGCATCCAATAAGTTCATTTGTGTCATTGGATGAACATTTAGGTCATTTTCGTCCTCCCTAGGCTTATTCTTGTCCAATTAGGGTTTTTATGCAATCTTGTGCATCCAATAGGTGTGTTTGTGTCATTGGACGAACATTTAGGTCATTTTCGTCCTCCCTAGGCTTATTCTTGTCCAATTAGGGTTTTTATGCAATCTTGTGCATCCAATTGGTGTGTTTCTGTCATTGGACGAACATTTAGGTCATTTTCGTCCTCCCTAGGCTTATTCTTGTCCGATTAGGGTTTTTAACCAATCTTGTGCATCCAATAAGTTCATTTGTGTCATTGGATGAACATTTAGGTCATTTTCGTCCTCCCTAGGCTTATTCTTGTCCAATTAGGGTTTTTAACCAATCTTGTGCATCCAATAAGTTCATTTGTGTCATTGGATGAACATTTAGGTCATTTTCGTCCTCCCTAGGCTTATTCTTGTCCAATTAGGGTTTTTAACCAGCCTTGTGCATCCAATAAGTTCATTTGTGTCATTGGAGGAACATTTAGGTCATTTTCGTCCTCCCTAGTCTTATTCTTGTCCAATTAGGGTTTTTATGCAATCTTGTGCATCCAATAGGTATGTTTGTGTCATTGGACGAACATTTAGGTCATTTTCGTCCTCCCTAGGCTTATTCTTGGCCAATTAGGGTTTTTAACCAATCTTGTGCATCCAATAAGTTCATTTGTGTCATTGGATGAACATTTAGGTCATTTTCGTCCTCCCAAGTCTTATTATTGTCCAATTAGGGTTTTTATGCAATCTTGTGCATCCAATAGGTGTGTTTGTGTCATTGGAGGAACATTTAGGTCATTTTCGTCCTCCCTAGTCTTATTCTTGTCGAATTAGGGTTTTTATGCAATCTTGTGCATCCAATAGGTGTGTTTGTGTCATTGGAGGAACATTTAGGTCATTTTCGTCCTCCCTAGTCTTATTCTTGTCCAATTAGGGTTTTTATGCAATCTTGTGCATCCAATAGGTGTGTTTGTGTCATTGGACAAACATTTAGGTCATTCTCGTCCTCCCTATGCTTATTCTTGTCCAATTAGGGTTTTTAACAAATCTTGTGCATCCAATAAGTTCATTTGTGTCATTGGATGATCATTTAGGTCATTTTCGTCCTCCCTAGGCTTATTCTTGTCCAATTAGGGTTTTTAACCAATCTTGTGCATCCAATAAGTTCATTTGTGTCATTGGATGAACATCTAGGTCATTTTCGTCCTCCCTAGGCTTATTCTTGTCCAATTAGGGTTTTTATGCAATCTTGTGCATCCAATAGGTGTGTTTGTGTCATTGGACGAACATTTAGGTCATTTTCGTCCTCCCTAGGCTTATTCTGGTCGAATTAGGGTTTTTAACCAACCTTGTGCATCCAATAAGTTCATTTGTGTCATTGGTTGAACATTTAGGTCATTTTCGTCCTCCCTAGGCTTATTCTTGTCCAATTAGGGTTTTTAACCAACCTTGTGCATCCAATAAGTTCATTTGTGTCATTGGTGGAACATTTAGGTCATTTATGTCCTCCCTAGTCTTATTCTTGTCCAATTAGGGTTTTTATGCAATCTTGTGCATCCAATAGGTGTGTTTGTGTCATTGGATGAACATTTAGGTCATTTTCGTCCTCCCTAGTCTTATTCTTGTCCAATTAGGGTTTTTATACAATCTTGTGCATCCAATAGGTGTGTTTGTGTCATTGGACGAACATTTAGGTCATTTTCGTCCTCCCTAGGCTTATTCTGGTCCAATTAGGGTTTTTAACCAATCTTGTGCATCCAATAAGTTCATTTGTGTCATTGGATGAACATTTAGGTCATTTTTGTTTTCCTAGGCTTATTCTGGTCCAATTAGGGTTTTTTACCAATCTTGTGCATCCAATAAGTTCATTTGTGTCATTGGATGAACATTTAGGTCATTTTCGTCCTCCCTAGGCTTATTCTTGTCCAATTAGGGTTTTTAACCAATCTTGTGCATCCAATAAGTTCATTTGTGTCATTGGATGAACATTTAGGTCATTTTCTTCCTCCCTAGGCTTATTCTTGTCCAATTAGGGTTTTCAACCAATCTTGTGCATCCAATAAGTTCATTTGTGTCATTGGATGAACATTTAGGTCATTTTCGTCCTCCCTAGGCTTATTCTTGTCCAATTAGGGTTTTTAACCAATCTTGTGCATCCATTAAGTAAATTTGTGTCATTGGACGAACATTTAGGTCATTTTCGTCCTCCCTAGGCTTATTCTTGTCCAATTAGGGTTTTTAACCAATCTTGTGCATCCAATAAGTTCATTTGTGTCATTGGATGAACATTTAGGTCATTTTCGTCCTGCCTAGGCTTATTCTTGTCCAATTAGGGTTTTTATGCAATCTTGTGCATCCAATAGGTGTGTTTGTGTCATTGGACGAACATTTAGGTCATTTTCGTCCTCCCTAGGCTTATTCTTGTCTAGTTAGGGTTTTTAACCAATCTTGTGCATCCAATAAGTTCATTTGTGTCATTGGATGAACATTTAGGTCATTTTCGTCTTCCCTAGGCTTATTCTTGTCCAATTAGGGTTTTTATGCAATCTTGTGCATCCAATTGGTGTGTTTGTGTCATTGGACGAACATTTAGGTCATTTTCGTCCTCCCTAGGCTTATTCTTGTTCAATTAGGGTTTTTAACCAACCTTGTGCATCCAATAAGTTCATTTGTGTCATTGGTTGAACATTTAGGTGATTTTCGTCCTCCCTAGGCTTATTCTTGTCCAATTAGGGTTTTAACCAATCTTGTGCATCCAATAAGTTCATTTGTGTCATTGGATGAACATTTAGGTCATTTTCGTCCTCCCTAGGCTTATTCTTGTCCAATTAGGGTTTTTAACCAATCTTGTGCATCCAATAAGTTCATTTGTGTCATTGGATGAACATTTAGGTCATTTTCGTCTTCCCTAGGCTTATTCTTGTCCAATTAGGGTTTTTATGCAATCTTGTGCATCCAATTGGTGTGTTTGTGTCATTGGACGAACATTTAGGTCATTTTCGTCCTCCCTAGGCTTATTCTTGTTTAATTAGGGTTTTTAACCAACCTTGTGCATCCATTAAGTTCATTTGTGTCATTGGTTGAACATTTAGGTCATTTTCGTCCTCCCTAGGCTTATTCTTGTCCAATTAGGGTTTTTAACCAATCTTGTGCATCCAATAAGTTCATTTGTGTCATTGGATGAACATTTAGGTCATTTTCGTCCTCCCTAATCTTATTCTTGTCCAATTAGGGTTTTTATGCAATCTTGTGCATCCAATAGGTGTGTTTGTGTCATTGGACGAACATTTAGGTCATTTTCGTCCTCCCTATGCTTATTCTTGTCCAATTAGGGTTTTCAACCAATCTTGTGCATCCAATAAGTTCATTTGTGTCATTGGATGAACATTTAGGTCATTTTCGTCCTCCCTAGGCTTATTCTTGTCCAATTAGGGTTTTTAACCAATCTTGTGCATCCAATAAGTTCATTTGTGTCATTGGTTGAACATTTAGGTCATTTTCGTCCTCCCTAGGCTTATTCTTGTCCAATTAGGGTTTTTAACCAATCTTGTGCATGCAATAGGTGTGTTTGTGTCATTGGATGAACATTTAAGTCATTTCCATCCTCCCTAGGCTTATTCTTGTCCAATTAGGGTTTTTAACCAATCTTGTGCATCCAATAAGTTCATTTATGTCATTGGTTGAACATTTAGGTCATTTTCGTCCTACCTAGGCTTATTCTTGTCCAATTAGAGTTTTTAACCAATCTTGTGCATGCAATAGGTGTGTTTGTGTCATTGGATGAACATTTAAGTCATTTCCATCCTCCCTAGGCTTATTCTTGTCCAATTAGGGTTTTTAACCAATCTTGTGCATCCAATAAGTTCATTTGTGTCATTGGATGAACATTTAGGTCATTTTCGTCCTCCCTAGGCTTATTCTTGTCCAATTAGGGTTTTTAACCAATTTTGTGAATCCAATAGGTGTGTTTGTGTTATTTGATGAACATTTAGGTCATTTTCATCCTCCCTAGGCTTATTCTTGTCCAATCAGGGTTTTTAAGCAATCTTGTGCATCCAATAGGTGTGTTTGTGTCATTGGATGAACATTTAGGTCATTTTCGTCCTCCTTAGTCTTATTCTTGTCCAATTAGGGTTTTAAGCAATCTTGTGCATCCAATTACTTCATTTGAGTCATCGGATTAACATTTAAGTCATTTTCGTCCTCCCTAGGCTTATTCTTGTCCAATTAGGGTTTCTAACAAATCTTGTGCATCCAATAGGTGTGTTTGTGTCATTGGATGAACATTTAGGTCATTTTCGTCCTCCCATGGCTTATTCTTGTCCAATTAGGGTTTTAAGCAATCTTGTGCATCCAATAAGTTCATTTGTGTCATTGGATTAACATTTAAGTCATTTTCATCCTCCCTAGGCTTATTCTTGTCCAATTAGGGTTTTTAACCAATCTGATGCATGCAATAGGTGTGTTTGTGTCATTGGATGAACATTTAAGTCATTTCCATCCTCCCTAGGCTTATTCTTGTCCAATTAGGGTTTTTAACCAATCTTGTGCATCCAATAAGTTCATTTGTGTCATTGGTTGAACATTTAGGTCATTTTCGTCCTCCCTAGGCTTATTCTTGTCCAATTAGGGTTTTAAACCAATCTTGTGCATCCAATAAGTTCATTTCTGTCATTGGATGAACATTTAGGTCATTTTCTTCCTCCCTACGCTTATTCTTGTCCAATTAGGGTTTTTCACCAATCTTGTGCATCCAATAAGTTCATTTGTGTCATTGGTGGAACATTTAGGTCATTTACGTCCTCCCTAGGCTTATTCTTGTCCAATTAGGGTTTTCAACCAATCTTGTGCATCCAATAAGTTCATTTGTGTCATTGGATGAACATTTAGGTCATTTTCGTCCTCCCTAGGCTTATTCTTGTCCAATTAGGGTTTTTAACCAATCTTGTGAATCCAATAAGTTCATTTGTGTCATTGGTTGAACATTTAGGTCATTTTCGTCCTCCCTAGGCTTATTCTTGTCCAATTAGGGTTTTTAACCAATCTTGTGCATCTAATAAGTTCATTTCTGTCATTGGATGAACATTTAGGTCATTTTCGTCCTCCCTACGCTTATTCTTGTCCAATTAGGGTTTTTCACCAATCTTGTGCATCCAATAAGTTCATTTGTGTCAATGGATGAACATTTAGGTCATTTTCGTCCTCCCTAGGCTTATTCTTGTTCAATTAGGGTTTTTAACTAACCTTGTGCATCCAATAAGTTCATTTGTGTCATTGGTTGAACATTTAGGTCATTTTCGTCCTCCCTAGGCTTATTCTTGTCCAATTAGGGTTTTTAACCAACCTTGTGCATCCAATAAGTTCATTTGTGTCATTGGTGGAACATTTAGGTCATTTACGTCCTCCCTATTCTTATTCTTGTCCAATTAGGGTTTTCAACCAATCTTGTGCATCCAATAAGTTCATTTGTGTCATTGGATGAACATTTAGGTCATTTTCGTCCTCCCTAGGCTTATTCTTGTCCAATTAGGGTTTTTAACCAATCTTGTGCATCCAATAAGTTCATTTGTGTCATTGGATGAACATTTAGGTCATTTTCGTCCTCCCTAGTCTTATTCTTGTCCAATTAGGGTTTTTATGCAATCTTGTGCATCCAATAGGTGTGTTTGTGTCATTGGAGGAATATTTAGGTTATTTTCGTCCTCCGTAGTCTTATTCTTGTCCAATTAGGGTTTTTATGCAATCTTGTGCATCCAATAGGTGTGTTTGTGTCATTGGACGAACATTTAGGTCATTTTCGTCCTCCCTAGTCTTATTCTTGTCCAATTAGGGTTTTTATACAATCTTGTGCATCCAATAGGTGTGTTTGTGTCATTGGACGAACATTTAGTTCATTTTCGTCCTCCCTAGGCTTATTCTTGTCCAATTAGGGTTTTTAACCAATCTTGTGCATCCAATAAGTTCATTTGTGTCATTGGATGAACATTTAGGTCATTTTCGTCCTCCCCAGGCTTATTCTTGTCCAATTAGGGTTTTTAACCAATCTTGTGCATCCAATAAGTTCATTTGTGTCATTGGATGAACATTTAGGTCATTTTCGTCCTCCCTAGTCTTATTCTTGTCTAATTAGGGTTTTTATGCAATCTTGTGCATCCAATAGGTGTGTTTGTGTCATTGGAGGAACATTTAGGTCATTTTCGTCCTCCCTAGTCTTATTCTTGTCCAATTAGGGATTTTATGCAATCTTGTGCATCCAATAGGTGTGTTTGTGTCACTGGACGAACATTTAGGTCATTTTCATCCTCCCTAGGCTTATTCTTGTCCAACTAGGGTTTTTAACCAATCTTGTGCATCCAATAAGTTCATTTGTGTCATTGGAGGAACATTTAGGTCCTTTTCGTCCTCCCTAGTCTTATTCTTGTCCAATTAGGGTTTTTTTGCAATCTTGTGCATCCAATAGGTGTGTTTGTGTCATTGGAGGAACATTTAGGTCATTTTCGTCCTCCCTAGTCTTATTCTTGTCCAATTAGGGATTTTATGCAATCTTGTGCATCCAATAGGTGTGTTTGTGTCACTGGACGAACATTTAGGTCATTTTCATCCTCCCTAGGCTTATTCTTGTCCAATTAGGGTTTTTAACCAATCTTGTGCATCCAATAAGTTCATTTGTGTCTTTGGATGAACATTTAGGTCATTTTCATTCTCCCTAGGCTTATTCTTGTCCAATTAGGGTTTTTAACCAATCTTGTGCATCTAATAAGTTCATTTGTGTCATTGGATGACCATTTAGGTCATTTTCGTCCTCCCTAGGCTTATTCTTGTCCAATTAGGGTTTTCAACCAATCTTGTGCATCCAATAAGTTCATTTGTGTCATTGGATGAACATTTAGGTCATTTTCGTCCTCCCTAGTCTTATACTTGTCCAATTAGGGTTTTAAGCAATCTTGTGCATCCAATATGTGTGTTTGTGTCATTGGATGAACATTTAGGTCATTTTCGTCCTCCCTATGCTTATTCTTGTCCAATTAGGGTTTTTAACCAGTCTTGTGCATACAATAAGTTCATTTGTGTCATTGGATGAACATTTAGGTCATTTTCGTCCTCCTTAGTCTTATTCTTTTCCAATTAGGGTTTTTATGCAATCTTGTGCATCCAATAGGTGTGTTTGTGTCATTGGAGGAACATTTAGGTCATTTTCGTCCTCCCT
>JBBPBR010000275.1:4598-17217 GCA_037974775.1 Cicer pinnatifidum
CCTCCCTAGGCATATTATTGTCCAATTAGGGTTTTTAACCAATCTTGTGCATCCAATAAGTTCATTTGTGTCATTGGATGAACATTTAGGTCATTTTCGTCCTCCCTAGGCTTATTCTTGTCCAATTAGGGTTTTTAACCAATCTTGTGCATCCAATAAGTTCATTTGTGTCATTGGATGAACATTTAGGTCATTTTCGTCCTCCCTAGTCTTATTCTTGTCCAATTAGGGTTTTAAGCAATCTTGTGCATCCAATATGTGTGTTTGTGTCATTTGATGAACATTTAGGTAATTTTCGTCCTCCCTATGCTTATTCTTGTCCAATTAGGGTTTTTTAACCAATCTTGTGCATACAATAAGTTCATTTGTGTCATTGGATGAACATTTAGGTCATTTTCGTCCTCCCTAGGCTTATTCTTGTCCAATTAGGGTTTTTAACCAATCTTGTGCATCCAATAAGTTCATTTGTGTCATTGGATGAACATTTAGGTCATTTTCGTCCTCCCTAGTCTTATTCTTGTCCAATTAGGGTTTTTATGCAATCTTGTGCATCCAATAGGTGTGTTTGTGTCATTGGAGGAACATTTAGGTCATTTTCGTCCTCCCTAGTCTTATTCTTGTCCAATTAGGGATTTTATGCAATCTTGTGCATCCAATAGGTGTGTTTGTGTCATTGGACAAACATTTAGGTCATTTTCGTCCTCCCTAACCTTATTCTTGTCCAATTAGGGTTTTTAACCAATCTTGTGCATCCAATAAGTTCATTTGTGTCATTGGATGAACATTTTGGTCATTTTCGTCCTCCCTAGGCTTATTCTTGTCCAATTAGGGTTTTTAACCAATCTTGTGCATCCAATAAGTTCATTTGTGTCATTGGATGAACATTTAGGTCATTTTCGTCCTCCCTAGGCTTATTCTTGTCCAATTAGGGTTTTTAACCAATCTTGTGCATCCAATAAGTTCATTTGTGTCATTGGATGAACATTTAGGTCATTTTCGTCCTCACTAGGCATATTCTTGTCCAATTAGGGTTTTTAACCAATCTTGTGCATCCAATAAGTTCATTTGTGTCATTGGATGAACATTTAGGTCATTTTCGTCCTCCCTAGTCTTATTCTTGTCCAATTAGGGTTTTTATGCAATCTTGTGCATCCAATAAGTTTATTTGTGTCATTGGATGAACATTTAGGTCATTTTCGTCCTCCCTATGCTTATTCTTGTCCAATTAGGGTTTTTAACCAATCTTGTGCATCCAATAAGTTCATTTGTGTCATTGGATGAACATTTAGGTCATTTTCGTCCTCCCTAGGCTTATTCTTGCCCAATTAGGGTTTTTATGCAATCTTGTGCATCCAATTGGTGTGTTTGTGTCATTCGACGAACATTTAGGTCATTTTCGTCCTCCCTAGGCTTATTCTTGTCCAATTAGGGTTTTTAACCAATCTTGTGCATCCAATAAATTCATTTATGTCATTGGATGAACATTTAGGTCATTTTCGTCCTCCCTAGTCTTATTCTTGTCCAATTAGGGTTTTTAACCAATCTTGTGCATCCAATAAGTGTGTTTGTGTCATTGGACGAACATTTAGGTCATTTTCGTCCTCCATAGGCTTATTCTTGTCCAATTAGGGTTTTTAACCAATCATGTGCATCCAATAGGTGTGTTTGTGTTATTGGACGAACATTTAGGTCATTTTCGTCCTCCCTAGGCTTATTCTTGTCCAATTAGGGTTTTTAACAAACCTTGTGCATCCAATAGGTGTGTTTGTGTCATTGGACGAACATTTAGGTCATTTTCGTCCTCCCTAGGCTTATTGTTGTCCAATTAGGGTTTTTAACCAATCTTGTGCATCCAATAAGTTCATTTGTGTCATTGGATGAACATTTAGGTCATTTTCGTCCTCCCTAGGCTTATTCTTGTCCAATTAGGGTTTTTATGCAATCTTGTGCATCCAATAGGTGTGTTTGTGTCATTGGACGAACATTTAGGTCATTTTCGTCCTCCATAGGCTTATTCTTGTCCAATTAGGGTTTTTATGCAATCCTGTGCATCCAATAGGTGTGTTTGTGTCATTGGACGAACATTTAGGTCATTTTCGTCCTCCCAAGGCTTATTCTTGTCCAATTAGGGTTTTTAACCAACCTTGTGCATCCAATAAGTTCATTTGTGTCATTGGTGGAACATTTAGGTCATTTTCGTCCTCCCTAGGCTTATTCTTGTCCAATTAGGGTTTTTATGCAATCTTGTGCATCCAATAGGTGTGTTTGTGTCATTGGATGAACATTTTGGTTATTTTCGTTCTCCCTAGGCTTATTCTTGTCCAATTAGGGTTTTTAACCAATCTTGTGCATCCAATAAGTTCATTTGTGTCATTGGATGAACATTTAGGTCATTTTCGTCCTCCTTAGGCTTATTCTTGTCCAATTAGGGTTTTTAACCAATCTTGTGCATCCAATAAGTTCATTTGTGTCATTGGATGAACATTTAGGTCATTTTCGTCATCCCTAGTCTTATTCTTGTCCAATTAGGGTTTTAAGCAATCTTGTGCATCCAATATGTGTGTTTGTGTCATTGGATGAACATTTAGGTCATTTTCGTCCTCCCTATGCTTATTCTTGTCCAATTAGGTTTTTAACCAATCCTGTGCATCCAATAAGTTCATTTGTGTCATTGGATGAACATTTAGGTCATTTTCGTCCTCCCTAGGCTTATTCTTGTCCAATTAGGGTTTTTATGCAATCTTGTGCATCCAATAGGTGTGTTTGTGTCATTGGACGAACATTTAGGTCATTTTCGTCCTCCCTAGGCTTATTCTTGTCCAATTAGGGTTTTTAACCAATCTTGTGCATCCAATATGTTCATTTGTGTCATTGGATGAACATTTAGGTCATTTTCGTCCTCCGTAGTCTTATTCTTGTCCAATTAGGGTTTTAAGCAATCTTGTGCATCCAATATGTGTGTTTGTCTCATTGGACGAACATTTAGGTCATTTTCGTCCTCCCTAGGCTTATTCTTGTCCAATTAGGGTTTTTAACCAATCTTGTGCATCCAATAAGTTCATTTGTGTCATTGGATGAACATTTAGGTCATTTTCGTCCTCCCTAGGCTTATTCTTGTCCAATTAGGGTTTTTAACCAATCTTGTGCGTCCAATAAGTTCATTTGTGTCATTGGATGAACATTTAGGTCATTTTCGTCCTCCCTTGGCTTATTCTTGTCCAATTAGGGTTTTTATGCAATCTTGTGCATCCAATAGGCGTGTTTGTGTCATTGGACGAACATTTAGGTCATTTTCGTCCTCCCTAGGCTTATTCTTGTCCAATTAGCGTTTTTATGCTATCTTGTGCATCCAATAGGTGTGTTTGTGTCATTGGACGAACATTTAGGTCATTTTCGTCCTCCCTAGGCTTATTCTTGTCCAATTAGGGTTTTTAACCAACCTTGTGCATCCAATAAGTTCATTTGTGTCATTGGTTGAACATTTAGGTCATTTTCGTCCTCCCTAGGCTTATTCTTGTCCAATTAGGGTTTTTAACCAACCTTGTGCATCCAATAAATTCAGTTGTGTCATTGGGGGAACATTTAGGTCATTTACGTCCTCCCTAGTCTTATTCTTGTCCAATTAGGGTTTTTATGCAATCTTGTGCATCCAATAGGTGTGTTTGTGTCATTGGATGAACATTTAGGTCATTTTCGTCCTCCCTAGGCTTATTCTTGTCCAATTAGGGTTTTTATGCAATCTTGTGCATCCAATATGTGTGTTTGTGTCATTGGATGAACATTTAGGTCATTTCGACCTCCCTATGCTTATTCTTGTCCAATTAGGGTTTTTAACCAATCTTGTGCATACAATAAGTTTATTTGTGTCATTGGATGAACATTTAGGTCATTTTCGTCCTCCCTAGTCTTATTCTTGTCCAATTAGGGTTTTTATGCAATCTTGTGCATCCAATGGGTGTGTTTGTGTTATTGGAGGAACATTTAGGTCATTTTCGTCATCCCTAGTCTTATTCTTGTCCAATTAGGGTTTTTATGCAATCTTGTGCATCCAATACGTGTGTTTGTGTCATTGGACGAACTTTTAGGTCATTTTCGTCCTCCCTAGGCTTATTCTTGTCCAATTAGGGTTTTTAACCAATCTTGTGCATCCAATAAGTTCATTTGTGTCATTCGATGAACATTTAGGTCAATTTCGTCCTCCCTAGTCATATTCTTGTCCAATTAGGGTTTTAAGCAATCTTGTGCATCGAATATGTGTGTTTGTGTCGTTGGATGAACATTTAGGTAATTTTCGTCCTCCCTATGCTTATTCTTGTCCAATTAGGGTTTTTAACCAATCTTGTGCATACAATAAGTTTATTTGTGTCATTGGATGAACATTTAGGTCATTTTCGTCCTCCCTAGTCTTATTCTTGTCCAATTAGGGTTTTTATGCAATCTTGTGCTTCCAATGGGTGTGTTTGTGTCATTGGAGGAACATTTAGGTCATTTTCGTCATCCCTAGTCTTATTCTTGTCCAATTAGGGTTTTTAACCAATCTTGTGCATCCAATAAGTTCATTTGTGTCATTCGATGAACATTTAGGTCATTTTCGTCCTCCCTAGTCTTATTCTTGTCCAATTAGGGTTTTAAGCAATCTTGTGCATCCAATATGTGTGTTTGTGTCATTGGAAGAACATTTAGGTAATTTTCGTCCTCCCAATGCTTATTCTTGTCCAATTAGGGTTTTTAACAAATCTTGTGCATACAATAAGTTCATTTGTTTCATTGGATGAAAATTTAGGTCATTTTCGTCCTCCCTAGTCTTATTCTTGTCCAATTAGGGTTTTTATGCAATCTTGTGCATCCTATAGGTGTGTTTGTGTCATTGGAGGAACATTTAGGTCATTTTCGTCCTCCCTAGTCTTATTCTTGTCGAATTAGGGTTTTTATGCAATCTTGTGCATCCAATAGGTGTGTTTGTGTCATTGGAGGAACATTTAGGTCATTTTCGTCCTCCCTAGTCTTATTCTTGTCCAATTAGGGTTTTTATGCAATCTTGTGCGTCCAATAGGTGTGTTTGTGTCATTGGACGAACATTTAGGTCATTTTCGTCCTCCCTAGGCTTATTCTTGTCCAATTATGGTTTTTAACCAATCTTGTGCATCCAATAAGTTCATTTGTGTCATTGGATGAACATTTAGGTCATTTTCGTCCTCCCTAGTCTTATTCTTGTCCAATTAGGGTTTTTATGCAATCTTGTGCATCCAATAGGTGTGGTTGTGTCATTGGACGAACATTTAGGTCATTTTCGTCCTCCCTAGGCTTATTCTTGTCCAATTAGGGTTTTTATGCAATCTTGTGCATCCAATAGGTGTGTTTGTGTCATTGGACGAACATTTAGGTCATTTTCGTCCTCCCTAGGCTTATTCTTGTCCAATTAGGGTTTTTATGCAATCTTGTGCGTCCAATTGGTGTGTTTGTGTCGTTGGACGAACATTTAGGTCATTTTCGTCCTCCATATGCTTATTCTTGTTCAATTAGGGTTTTTAACCAACCTTGTGCATCCAATAAGTTCATTTGTGTCATTGGTTGAACATTTAGGTCATTTTCGTCCTCCCTAGTCTTATTCTTGTCCAATTAGGGTTTTTATGCAATCTTGTGCATCCAATAGGTGTGTTTGTGTCATTGGACGAAGATTTAGGTCATTTTCGTCCTCCCTAGGCTTATTCTTGTCCAATTAGGGTTTTTAACCAATCTTGTGCATCCAATAAGTTCATTTGTGTCATTGGATGAACATTTAGGTCATTTTCGTCCTCCCTAGGCTTATTCTTGACCAATTAGGGTTTTCAACCAATCTTGTCCATCCAATAAGTTCATTTGTGTCATTGGATGAACATTTAGGTCATTTTCGTCCTCCCTAGGCTTATTCTTGTCCAATTAGGGTTTTTAACCAATCTTGTGCATCCAATAAGTTCATTTGTGTCATTGGATGAACATTTAGGTCATTTTCGTCCTCCCTAGGCTTATTCTTGTCCAATTAGGGTTTTTAGCCAACCTTGTGCATCCAATAAGTTCATTTGTGTCATTGGTGGAACATTTAGGTCATTTACGTCCTCCCTAGTCTTATTCTTGTCCAATTAGGGTTTTTATGCAATCTTGTGCATCCAATAGGTGTGTTTGTGTCATTGGAAGAACATTTAGGTCATTTTCGTCCTCCCTAGGCTTATTCTTGTCCGATTAGGGTTTTTAACCAATCTTGTGCATGCAATAAGTTTATTTGTGTCATTGGATGAACATTTAGGTCATTTTCGTCCTCCCTAGGCTTATTCTTGTCCAATTAGGGTTTTTAACCAATCTTGTGCATCCAATAAGTTCATTTGTGTCATTGGATGAACATTTAGGTCATTTTCGTCCTCCCTAGTCTTATTCTTGTCCAATTAGGGTTTTTATGCAATCTTGTGCATCCAATAGGAGTGTTTGTGTCATTGGAGGAACATTTAGGTCATTTTCGTCCTCCCTAGTCTTATTCTTGTCCAATTAGGGTTTTTATGCAATCTTGTGCATCCAATTGGTGTGTTTGTGTAATTGGACGAACATTTAGGTCATTTTCGTCCTCCCTAGGCTTATTCTTGTCCAATTAGGGTTTTTAACCAATCTTGTGCATCCAATAAGTTCATTTGTGTCATTGGATGAACATTTAGGTCATTTTCGTCCTCCCTAGTCTTATTCTTGTCGAATTAGGGTTTTTATGCAATCTTGTGCATCCAATAGGTGTGTTTGTGTCATTGGAGGAACATTTAGGTCATTTTCGTCCTCCATAGTTTTATTCTTATCCAATTAGGGTTTTTATGCAATCTTGTGGATCCAATAGGTGTGTTTGTGTCATTGGACGAACATTTAGGTCATTTTCGTCCTCCCTAGGCTTATTCTTGTCCAATTAGGGTTTTTAACCAATCTTGTGCATCCAATAAGTTCATTTGTGTCATTGGATGAACATTTAGGTCATTTTCGTCCTCCCTAGTCTTATTCTTGTCCAATTAGGGTTTTAAGCAATCTTGTGCATCCAATATGTGGGTTTGTGTCATCGGATGAAAGTTTAGGTCATTTTCGTCCTCCCTATGCTTATTCTTGTCCAATTAGGGTTTTTAACCAATCTTGTGCATCCAATAAGTTCATTTGTGTCATTGGATGAACATTTTGGTCATTTTCGTCCTCCCTAGTCTTATTCTTGTCCAATTAGGGTTTTTATGCAATCTTGTGCATCCAATAGGTGTGTTTGTGTCATTGGAAGAACATTTAGGTCATTTTCGTCCTCCCTAGGCTTATTCTTGTCCAATTAGGGTTTTTAACCAATCTTGTGCATCCAATAAGTTCATTTGTGTCATTGGATGAACATTTAGGTCATTTTCGTCCTCCGTAGTCTTATTCTTGTCCAATTAGGGTTTTAAGCAATCTTGTGCATCCAGTATGTGTGTTTGTATCATTGGACGAACATTTAGGTCATTTTCGACCTCCCTAGGCTTATTCTTGTCCAATTAGGGTTTTTAACCAATCTTGTGCATCCAATAAGTTCATTTGTGTCATTGGATGAACATTTAGGTCATTTTCTTCCTCCCTAGGCTTATTCTTGTCCAATTAAGGTTTTTAACCAATCTTGTGCGTCCAATAAGTTCATTTGTGTCATTGGATGAACATTTAGGTCATTTTCGTCCTCCCTAGGCTTATTCTTGTCCAATTAGGGTTTTTATGCAATCTTGTGCATCCAATAGGTGTGTTTGTGTCATTGGACGAACATTTAGGTCATTTTCGTCCTCCCTAGGCTTATTCTTGTCCAATTAGGGTTTTTATGCTATCTTGTGCATCCAATAGGTGTGTTTGTGTCATTGGACGAACATTTAGGTCATTTTCGTCCTCCCTAGGCTTATTCTTGTCCAATTAGGGTTTTTAACCAACCTTGTGCATCCAATAACTTCATTTGTGTCATTGGTTGAACATTTAGGTCATTTTCGTCCTCCCTAGGCTTATTCTTGTCCAATTAGGGTTTTTAACCAACCTTGTGCATCCAATAAATTCATTTGTGTCATTGGTGGAACATTTAGGTCATTTACGTCCTCCCTAGTCTTATTCTTGTCCAATTAGGGTTTTTATGCAATCTTGTGCATCCAATAGGTGTGTTTGTGTCATTGGATGAACATTTAGGTCATTTTCGTCCTCCCTAGGCTTATTCTTGTCCAATTAGGGTTTTTATGCAATCTTGTGCATCCAATATGTGTGTTTGTGTCATTGGATGAACATTTAGGTCATTTTCGTCCTCCCTATGCTTATTATTTTCCAATTAGGGTTTTTAACCAATCTTGTGCATACAATAAGTTTATTTGTGTCATTGGATGAACATTTAGGTCATTTTCGTCCTCCCTAGTCTTATTCTTGTCCAATTAGGGTTTCTATGCAATCTTGTGCATCCAATGGGTGTGTTTGTGTCATTGGAGGAACATTTAGGTCATTTTCGTCATCCCTAGTCTTATTCTTGTCCAATTAAGGTTTTTATGCAATCTTGTGCATCCAATACGTGTGTTTGTGTCATTGGACGAACTTTTAGGTCATTTTCGTCCTCCCTAGGCTTATTCTTGTCCAATTAGGGTTTTTAACCAATCTTGTGCATCCAATAAGTTCATTTGTGTCATTCGATGAACATTTAGGTCATTTTCGTCCTCCCTAGTCTTATTCTTGTCCAATTAGGGTTTTTAACCAATCTTGTGCATCCAATAAGTTCATTTGTGTCATTCGATGAACATTTAGGTCATTTTCGTCCTCCCTAGTCTTATTCTTGTCCAATTAGGGTTTTAAGCAATCTTGTGCATCGAATATGTGTGTTTGTGTCGTTGGATGAACATTTAGGTAATTTTCGTCCTCCCTATGCTTATTCTTGTCCAATTAGGGTTTTTAACCAATCTTGTGCATACAATAAGTTCATTTGTGTCATTGGAGGAACATTTAGGTCATTTTCATCCTCCTAGTCTTATTCTTGTCCAATTAGGGTTTTTATGCAATCTTGTGCATCCAATAGGTGTGTTTGTGTCATTGGAGGAACATTTAGGTCATTTTCGTCCTCCCTAGTCTTATTCTTGTTGAATTAGGGTTTTTATGCAATCTTGTGCATCCAATAGGTGTGTTTGTGTCATTGGAGGAACATTTAGGTCATTTTCGTCCTCCCTAGGCTTATTCTTGTCCAATTAGGGTTTTTAACCAATCTTGTGCATCCAATAAGTTCATTTGTGTCATTGGATTAACATTTAGGACATTTTCGTCCTCCCGAGTCTTATTCTTGTCATATTAGGGTTTTTATGCAATCTTGTGCATCCAATAGGTGTGTTTGTGTCATTGGAGGAACATTTAGGTCATTTTCGTCCTCCCTAGTCTTATTCTTGTCCAATTAGGGTTTTTATGCAATCTTGTGCATCCAATAGGTGTGTTTGTGTCATTGGACAAACATTTAGGTCATTTTCGTCCTCCCTAGGCTTATTCTTGTCCAATTAGGGTTTTTAACCAATCTTGTGCATCCAATAAGTTCATTTGTGTAATTGGATGAAAATTTAGGTCATTTTCGTCCTCCCTAGTCTTATTCTTGTCCAATTAGGGTTTTTATGCAATCTTGTGCATCCAATAGGTGTGTTTGTGTCATTGGATGAACATTTAGGTCATTTTCGTCCTCCCTAGTCTTATTCTTGTCCAATTAGGGTTTTTATGCAATCTAGTGCATCCAATAGGTGTGTTTGTGTCATTGGACGAACATTTAGGTCATTTTCTTCCTCCCTAGTCTTATTCTTGTCCAATTAGGGTTTTTATGCAATCTCGTGCATCCAATAGGTGTGTTTGTGTCATTGGACGAACATTTAGGTCATTTTCGTCCTCCCTAGGCTTATTCTTGTCCAATTAGGGTTTTTAACCAATCTTGTGCATCCAATAAGTTCATTTGTGTCATTGGATGAACATTTAGGTCATTTTCGTCCGCCCTAGGCTTATTCTTGTCCAATTGGGGTTTTTAACCAATCTTGTGCATCCAATAAGTTCATTTGTGTCATTGGATGAACATTTAGGTCATTTTCGTCCTCCCTAGGCTTATTCTTGTCCAATTAGGGTATTTATGCAATCTTGTGCATCCAATAGGTGTGTTTGTGTCATTGGACGTACATTTAGGTCATTTTCGTCCTCCCTAGGCTTATTCTTGTCCAATTAGGGTTTTTATGCAATCTTGTGCATCCAATAGGTGTGTTTGTGTCATTGGACGAACATTTAGGTCATTTTCGTCCTCCCTAGGCTTATTCTTGTCCAATTAGGGTTTTTATGCAATCTTGTGCATCCAATTGGTGTGTTTGTGTCATTGGAGGAACATTTAGGTCATTTTCGTCCTCCATAGGCTTATTCTTGTTCAATTAGGGTTTTTAACCAACCTTGTGCATCCAATAAGTTCATTTGTGTCATTGGTTGAACATTTAGGTCATTTTCGTCCTCCCTAGGCTTATTCTTGTCCAATTAGGGTTTTTAACCAACCTTGTGCATCAAATAAGTTCATTTGTGTCATTGGTGGAACATTTAGGTCATTTACGTCCTCCCTAGGCTTATTCTTGTCCAATTAGGGTTTTCAACCAATCTTGTGCATCCAATAAGTTCATTTGTGTCATTGGATGAACATTTAGGTCATTTTCGTCCTCCCTAGGCTTATTCTTGTCCAATTAGGGTTTTTAACCAATCTTGTGTATCCAATAAGTTTTGTTGTGTCATTGGATGAACATTTAGGTCATTTTCGTCCTCCTTAAGCTTATTCTTGTCCAATTAGGGTTTTTATGCAATCTTGTGCATCCAATAGGTGTGTTTGTGTCATTGGACGAACATTTAGGTCATTTTCGTCCTCCCTAGGCTTATTCTTGTCCAATTAGGGTTTTTATGCAATCTTGTGCATCCAATAGGTGTGTTTGTGTCATTGGACGAACATTTAGGTCATTTTCGTCCTCCCTAGGCTTATTCTTGTCCAATTAGGGTTTTTAACCAACCTTGTGCATCCAATAAGTTCATTTGTGTCATTGGTTGAACATTTAGGTCATTTTTGTCCTCCCTAGGCTTATTCTTGTCCAAATAGGGTTTTTAACTAACCTTGTGCATCCAATAAGTTCATTTGTGACATTGGTCGAACATTTAGGTCATTTACGTCCTCCCTAGTCTTATTCTTGTCCAATTAGGATTTTTATGCAATCTAGTGCATCCAATAGGTGTGTTTGTGTCATTGGAGGAACATTTAGGTCATTTTCGTCCTCCCTAGTCTTATTCTTGTCCAATTAGGGTTTTTATGCAATCTTGTGCATCCAATAGGTGTGTTTGTGTCATTGGACGAACATTTAGGTCATTTTCGTCCTCCCTAGGCTTATTCTTGTCCAATTAGGGTTTTTAACCAATCTTGTGCATCCAATAAGTTCATTTGTGTCATTGGATGAACATTTAGGTCATTTTCGTCCTCCCTAGTCTTATTCTTGTAGAATTAGGGTTTTTATGCAATCTTGTGCATCCAATAGGTGTGTTTGTGTCATTGGAGGAACATTTAGGTCATTTTCGTCCTCCCTAGTCTTATTCTTGTCCAATTAGGGTTTTTATGCAATCTTGTGCATCCAATAGGTGTCTTTGTGTCATTCGACGAACATTTAGGTCATTTTCGTCCTCCCTAGGCTTATTCTTGTCCAATTAGGGTTTTTAACCAATCTTGTGCATCCAATAAGTTCATTTGTGTCATTGGATGAACATTTAGGTCATTTTCGTCCTCCCTAGTCTTATTCTTGTCCAATTAGGGTTTTTATGCAATCTTGTGCATCCAATAGGTGTGTTTGTGTCATTGGACGAACATTTAGGTCATTTTCGCCCTCCCTAGGCTTATTCTTGTCCAATTAGGGTTTTTAACCAATCTTGTGCTTCCAATAAGTTCATTTGTGTCATTGGATGAACATTTAGGTCATTTTCGTCCTCCCTAGGCTTATTCTTGTCCAATTAGGGTTTTTAACCAATCTTGTGCATCCAATAAGTTCACTTGTGTCATTGGATGAACATTTAGGTCATTTTCGTCCTCCCTAGTCTTATTCTTGTCCAATTAGGGTTTTAAGCAATCATGTGCATCCAATATGTGTGTTTGTGTCATTGGACGAACATTTAGGTCATTTTCGTCCTCCCTATGCTTATTCTTGTCCAATTAGGGTTTTTAACCAATCTTGTGCATCCAATAAGTTCATTTGTGTCATTGGATGAACATTTAGGTCATTTTCGTCTTCCCTAGGATTATTCTTGTCCAATTAGGGTTTTTAACCAATCTTGTGCATCCAATAGGTGTGTTTGTGTCATTGGATAAACATTTAGGTCATTTTCATCCTCCCTAGTCTTATTCTTGTCCAATTAGGGTTTTAATGTAATCTTGTGCATCCAATAGGTGTGTTTGTGTCATTGGACGAACATTTAGGTCATTTCGCCCTCCCTAGGCATATTATTGTCCAATTAGGGTTTTTAACCAATCTTGTGCATCCAATAAGTTCATTTGTGTCATTGGATGAACATTTAGGTCATTTTCGTCCTCCCTAGGCTTATTCTTGTCCAATTAGGG
>JBBPBR010000276.1:0-17386 GCA_037974775.1 Cicer pinnatifidum
CTTATTCTTGTCCAATTAGGGTTTTTATGCAATCTTGTGCATCCAATAGGTGTGTTTGTGTCATTGGACGAACATTTAGGTCATTTTCGTCCTCCATAGGCTTATTCTTGTCTAATTAGGGTTTTTAACCAATCCTGTGCATCCAATAGGTGTGTTTGTGTCATTGGATGAACATTTAGGTCATTTTCGTCCTCCCTATGCTTATTCTTGTCCAATTAGGGTTTTTAACCAATCTTGTGCATCCAATAAGTTCATTTGTGTCATTGGATGAACATTTAGGTCATTTTCGTCCTCCCTAGTCTTATTCTTGTCCAATTAGGGTTTTTAACCAACCTTGTGCATCCAATAAGTTCATTTGTGTCATTGGTGGAACATTTAGGTCATTTACGTCCTCCCTAGTCTTATTCTTGTCCAATTAGGGTTTTTATGCAATTTTGTGCATCGAATAGGTGTGTTTGTGTCATTGGAGGAACATTTAGGTCATTTTCGTCCTTCCTAGTCTTATTCTTGTCGAATTAGGGTTTTTATGCAATCTTGTGCATCCAATAGGTGTGTTTGTGTCATTAGAGGAACATTTAGGTCATTTTCGTCCTCCCTAGGCTTATTCTTGTCCAATTAGGGTTTTTAACCAATCTTGTGCATTTAATAAGTTCATTTGTGTCATTGGATTAACATTTTGGACATTTTCGTCCTCCCAAGTCTTATTCTTGTCCAATTAGGGTTTTTATGCAATCTTGTGCATCCAATAGGTGTGTTTGTGTCATTGGAGGAACATTTAGGTCATTTTCGTCCTCCCTAGTCTTATTCTTGTCCAATTAGGGTTTTTATGCAATCTTGTGCATCCAATAGGTGTGTTTGTGTCATTGGACAAACATTTAGGTCATATTCGTCCTCCCTAGGCTTATTCTTGTCCAATTAGGGTTTTTAACCAATCTTGTGCATCCAATAGGTGTGTTTGTGTCATTGGAGGAACATTTAGGTCATTTTCGTCCTCCCTAGTCTTATTCTTGTCCAATTAGGGTTTTATGCAATCTTGTGCATCCAATAGGTGTGTTTGTGTCATTGGACGAACATTTAGGTCATTTTCGTCCTCCCTAGGCTTATTCTTGTCCAATTAGGGTTTTTAACTAATCTTGTGCATCCAATAAGTTCATTTGTGTCGTTGGATGAACATTTAGGTCATTTTCGTCCTCCCTAGGCTTATTCTTGTCCAATTAGGGTTTTTAACCAATCTTGTGCATCCAATAAGTTCATTTGTGTCATTGGACGAACATTTAGGTCAATTTCGTCCTCCCTAGGCTTATTCTTGTCCAATTAGGGTTTTTAACCAATCTTGTGCATCCAATAAGTTCATTTGTGTCATTGGACGAACATTTAGGTCAATTTCGTCCTCCCTAGTCTTATTCTTGTCCAATTAGGGTTTTCAACCAATCTTGTGCATCCAATAAGTTCATTTGTGTCATTGGATGAACATTTAGGTCATTTTCGTCCTCCCTATGCTTATTCTTGTCCAATTAGGGTTTTTAACCAATCTTGTGCATCCAATAAGTTCATTTGTGTCATTGGATGAACATTTAGGTCATTTTCGTCCTCCCTAGTCTTATTCTTGTCCAATTAGGGTTTTTATGCAATCTTGTGCATCCAATAGGTGTGTTTGTGTCATTGGAGGAACATTAAGGTCATTTTAATCCTCCCTAGTCTTATTCATGTCCAATTAGGGTTTTTATGCAATCTTGTGCATCCAATAGGTGTGTTTGTTTCATTGGACGAACATTTAGGTCGTTTTCGTCCTCCATATGCTTATTCTTGTCAAATTATGGTTTTTAACCAATCCTGTGCATCCAATAAGTTTATTTGTGTCATTGGATGAACATTTAGGTCATTTTCGTCCTCCCTAGTCTTATTCTTGTCCAATTAGGGTTTTAAGCAATCTTGTGCATCCAATATGTGTGTTTGTGTCATTGGATGAACATTTAGGTCATTTTCGTCCTCCCTAGTCTTATTCATGTCCAATTAGGGTTTTTATGCAATCTTGTGCATCCAATAGGTGTGTTTGTGTCATTGGACGAACATTTAGGTCATTTTCGTCCTCCCTAGGCTTATTCTTGTCCAATTAGGGTTTTTAACCAATCTTGTGCAGCCAATAAGTTCATTTGTGTCATTGGATGAACATTTAGGTCATTTTCGTCCTCCCTAGGCTTGTTCTTGTACAATTAGGGTTTTTATGCAATCTTGTGCATCCTATAGGTCTGTTTGTGTCATTGGACGAACATTTAGGTCATTTTCGTCCTCCCTAGGCTTATTCTTGTCCAATTAGGGTTTTTATGCAATCTTGTGCATCCAATAGGTGTGTTTGTGTCATTGGACGAACATTTAGGTCATTTTCGTCCTCCCTAGGCTTATTCTTGTCCAATTAGGGTTTTTAACCAACCTTGTGCATCCAATAAGTTCATTTGTATCATTGGAGGAACATTTAGGTCATTTTTGTCCTCCCTAGTCTTATTCTTGTCCAATTAGGGTTTTTATGCAATCTTGTGCATCCAATAGGTGTGTTTGTGTCATTGGACGAACATTTAGGTCATTTTCGTCCTCCCTAGGCTTATTCTTGTCCAATTAGGGTTTTTAACCAATCTTGTGCATCCAATAAGTTCATTTGTGTCATTGGATGAACATTTAGATCATTTTCGTCCTCTCTAGGCTTATTCTTGTCCAATTAGGGTTTTTAACCAATCTTGTGCATCCATAAGTTCATTTGTGTCATTGGATGAACATTTAGATCATTTTCGTCCTCCCTAGGCTTATTCTTGTCCAATTAGGGTTTTTAACCATTCTTGTGCATCCAATAAGTTCATTTGTGTCATTGGATGAACATTTAGGTCATTTTCGTCCTCCCTAGTCTTATTCTTGTCCAATTAGGGTTTTAAGCAATCTTGTGCATCCAATATGTGGGTTTGTGTCATTGGATGAGCGTTTAAGTCATTTTCATCCTCCCTATGCTTATTCTTGTCCAATTAGGGTTTTTAACCAATCTTGTGCATCCAATAAGTTCATTTGTGTCATTGGATGAACATTTAGGTCATTTTCGTCCTCCCTAGTCTTATTCTTGTCCAATTAGGGTTTTTATGCAATCTTGTGCATCCAATAGGTGTGTTTGTGTCATTGGACGAACATTTAGGTCATTTTCGTCCTCCCTAGGCTTATTCTCGTCCGATTAGGGTTTTTAACCAATCTTGTGCATCAAAAAAGTTCATTTGTGTCATTGGATGAACATTTAGGTCATTTTCGTCCTCCCTAGTCTTATTCTTGTCCAATTAGGGTTTTAAGCTATCTTGTGCATCCAATATGTGGGTTTGTGTCATTGGACCAACATTTAGGTCATTTTCGTCCTCCCTATGCTTATTCTTGTCCAATTAGGGTTTTTAACCAATCTTGTGCATCCAATAAGTTCATTTGTGTCATTGGATGAACATTTAGGTCATTTTCGTCCTCCCTAGTCTTATTCTTGTCCAATTAGGGTTTTTATGCAATCTTGTGCATCCAATAGGTGTGTTTGTGTCATTGGACGAACATTAAGGTCATTTTCGTCCTCCCTAGGCTTATTCTTGTCCGATTAGGGTTTTTAACCAATCTTGTGCATTCAATAAGTTCATTTGTGTCATTGGATGAACATTTAGGTCATTTTCGTCCTCCCTAGTCTTATTCTTGTCCAATTAGGGTTTTAAGCAATCTTGTGCATCCAATATGTGGGGTTGTGTCATTGGATGAACGTTTAGGTCATTTTCGTCCTCCCTATGCTTATTCTTGTCCAATTAGGGTTTTTAACCAATCTTGTGCATCCAATAAGTTCATTTGTGTCATTGGATGAACATTTAGGTCATTTTCGTCCTCCCTAGTCTTATTCTTGTCCAATTAGGGTTTTTATGCAATCTTGTGCATCCAATAGATGTGTTTGTGTCATTGGATGAACATTTAGGTCATTTTCGTCCTCCCTAGTCTTATTCTTGTCCAATTAGGGTTTTTATGCAATCTTGTGCATCCAATAGGTGTGTTTGTGTCATTGGACGAACATTTAGGTCATTTTTGTCCTCCCTATGCTTATTCTTGTCCGATTAGGGTTTTTAACCAATCTTGTGCATCCAATAAGTTCATTTGTGTCATTGGATGAACATTTAGGTCATTTTCGTCCTCCCTAGTCTTATTCTCGTCCAATTAGGGTTTTAAGCAATCTTGTGCATCCAATATGTGGGTTTGTGTCATTGGATGAACATTTAGGTCATTTTCGTCCTCCCTATGCTTATTCTTGTCCAATTAGGGTTTTAACCAATCTTGTGCATCCAATAAGTTCATTTGTGTCATTGGATGAACATTTAGGTCATTTTCGTCCTCCCTAGTCTTATTCTTGTCCAATTAGGGTTTTATGCAATCTTGTGCATCCAATAGGTGTGTTTGTGTCATTGGACGAACATTTAGGTCATTTTCGTCCTCCCTAGGCTTATTCTTGTCCAATTAGGGTTTTTAACCAATCTTGTGCATCCAATAAGTTCATTTGTGTCACTGGATGAACATTTAGGTCATTTTCGTCCTCCCTAGGCTTATTCTGGTCCAATTAGGGTTTTTATGCAATCTTGTGCATCCAATAGGTGTGTTTGTGTCATTGGACGAACATTTAGGTCATTTTCGTCCTCCCTAGGCTTATTCTTGTCCAATTAGGGTTTTTAACCAATCTTGTGCATCTAATTAGTTCATTTGTGTCATTGGATGAACATTTAGGTCATTTTCGTCCTCCCTAGGCTTATTCTAGTCCAATTAGGGTTTTTAACCAATCTTGTGCATCCAATAAGTTCATTTGTGTCATTGGATGAACATTTAGGTCATTTTCGTCCTCCCTAGTCTTATTCTTGTCCAATTAGGGTTTTTATGCAATCTTGTGCATCCAATAGGTGTGTTTGTGTCGTTGGAGGAACATTTAGGTCATTTTCATCCTCCCTAGTCTTATTCTTGTCCAATTAGGGTTTTTATGCAATCTTGTGCATCCAACAGGTGTGTTTGTGTCATTGGACGAACTTTTAGGTCATTTTCGTCCTCCCTAGGCTTATTCTTGTCCAATTAGGGTTTTTAACCAATCTTGTGCATCCAATAAGTTCATTTGTGTCATTCGATGAACATTTAGGTCATTTTCGTCCTCCCTAGTCTTATTCTTGTCCAATTAGGGTTTTTAACCAATCTTGTGCATCAAATATGTGTGTTTGTGTCATTGGATGAACATTTAGGTAATTTTCGTCCTCCCTATGCTTATTCTTGTCCAATTAGGGTTTTTTAACCAATCTTGTGCATACAATAAGTTCATTTGTGTCATTGGATGAACCTTTAGGTCATTTTCGTCCTCCCTAGTCTTATTCTTGTCCAATTAGGGTTTTTATGCAATCTTGTGCATCCAATAGGTGTGTTTGTGTCATTGGAGGAACATTTAGGTCATTTTTGTGCTCCCTAGTCTTATTCTTGTCGAATTAGGGTTTTTATGCAATCTTGTGCATCCAATAGGTGTGTTTGTGTCATTGGAGGAACATTTAGGTCATTTTCGTCCTCCCTAGTCTTATTCTTGTCGAATTAGGGTTTTTATGCAATCTTGTGCATCCAATAGGTGTGTTTGTGTCATTGGAGGAACATTTAGGTCATTTTCGTCCTCCCTTGTGTTATTCTTGTCCAATTAGGGTTTTTATGCAATCTTGTGCATCCAATAGGTGTGTTTGTGTCATTGGAGGAACATTTAGGTCATTTTCGTCCTCCCTAGTCTTATTCTTGTCGAATTAGGGTTTTTATGCAATCTTGTGCATCCAATAGGTGTGTTTGTGTCATTGGAGGAACATTTAGGTCATTTTCGTCCTCCCTTGTCTTATTCTTGTCCAATTAGGGTTTTTATGCAATCTTGTGCATCCAATAAGTGTGTTTGTGTCATTGGACGAACATTTAGGTCATTATCGTCCTCCCTAGACTTATTCTTGTCCAGTTAGGTTTTTTAACAAATCTTGTGCATCCAATAAGTTCATTTGTGTCATTCGATGAACATTTAGGTCATTTTCGTGCTCCCTAGTCTTATTCTTGTCCAATTAGGATTTTTATGCAATCTTGTGCATCCAATAGGTGTGTTTGTGTCATTGGAGGAACATTTAGGTCATTTTCGTCCTCCCTAGTCTTATTCTTGTCGAATTAGGGTTTTTATGCAATCTTGTGCATCCAATAGGTGTGTTTGTGTCATTGGAGGAACATTTAGGTCATTTTCGTCCTCCCTAGTCTTATTCTTGTCCAATTAGGGTTTTTATGCAATCTTGTGCATCCAATAGGTGTGTTTGTGTCATTGGACGAACATTTAGGTCATTTTCGTCCTCCCTAGGCTTATTCTTGTCTGATTAGGGTTTTAAACCAATCTTGTGCATTCAATAAGTTCATTTGTGTCATTGGATGAATATTTAGGTCATTTTCGTCCTCCCTAGTCTTATTCTTGTCCAATTAGGGTTTTTATGCAATCTTGTGCATCCAATAGGTGTGTTTGTGTCATTGGAGGAACATTTATGTCATTTTCGTCCTCCCTAGTCTTATTCTTGTCCAATTAGGGTTTTTATGCAATCTTGTGCATCCAATAGGTGTGTTTGTGTCATTGGACGAACATTTAGGTCATTTTCATCCTCCCTAGGCTTATTCTTGTCCAATTTGGATTTTTAACCAATCTTGTGCATCCAATAAGTTCATTTGTGTCGTTGGATGAACATTTAGGTCATTTTCGTCCTCCCTAGGCTTATTCTTGTCCAACTAGGGTTTTTAACCAATCTTGTGCATCCAATAAGTTCATTTGTGTTATTGGATGAACAATTAGGTCATTTTCGTCCTCCCTAGGCTTATTCTTGTCAAATTAGGGTTTTTATGCAATCTTGTGCATCCAATAGGTGTGTTTGTGTCATTGGAGGAACATTTAGGTAATTTTCGTCCTCCCTAGTTTTATTCTTATCCAATTAGGGTTTTTATGCAATCTTGTGCATCCAATAGGTGTGTTTGTGTCATTGGACGAACATTTAGGTCATTTTCGTCATCCCTAGGCTTATTCTTGTCCAATTAGGGTTTTTAACCAATCTTGTGCATCCAATAAGTTAATTTGTGTCATTGGATGAACATTTAGGTCATTTTCGTCCTCCCTAGTCTTATTCTTGTCCAATTAGGGTTTTTAACCAACCTTGTGCATCCAATAAGTTCATTTGTGTCATTGGTGGAACATTTAGGTCATTTACGTCCTCCCTAGTCTTATTCTTGTCCAATTAGGGTTTTTATGCAATCTTGTGCATCCAATAGGTGTGTTTGTGTCATTGGAGGAACATTTAGGTCATTTTCGTCCTCCCTAGTCTTATTCTTGTCGAATTAGGGTTTTTATGCAATCTTGTGCATCCAATAGGTGTGTTTGTGTCATTGAAAGAACATTTAGGTCATTTTCGTCCTCGCTAGGCTTATTCTTGTCCGATTAGGGTTTTTAACCAATCTTGTGCATTCAATAAATTCATTTGTGTCATTGGATGAACATTTAGGTCATTTTCGTCCTCCCTAGGCTTATTCTTGTCCAATTAGGGTTTTTAACCAATCTTGTGCATCCAATAAGTTCATTTGTGTCATTGGATGAACATTTAGGTCATTTTCGTCCTCCCTAGGCTTATTCTTGTCCAATTAGGGTTTTTATGCAATCTTGTGCATCCAATAGGTGTGTTTGTGTCATTGGACGAACATTTAGGTCATTTTCGTCCTCCCTAGGCTTATTCTTGTCCAATTAGGGTTTTTAACCAATCTTGTGCATCCAATAAAGTCATTTGTGTCATTCGATGAACTTTTATGTCATTTTCGTCCTCCCTAGGCTTATTCTTGTCCAATTAGGGTTTTTAACCAATCTTGTGCATCCAATAAGTTCATTTGTGTCATTGGATGAACATTTAGGTCATTTTCGTCCTCCCTAGTCTTATTCTTGTTTAATTAGGGTTTTTAACCAACCTTGTGCATCCAATAAGTTCATTTGTGTCATTGGTGGAACATTTAGGTCATTTACGTCCTCCCTAGTCTTATTCTTGTCCAATTAGGGTATTTATGCAATCTTGTGCATCAAATAGGTGTGTTTGTGTCATTGGATGAACATTTAGGTCATTTTCGTCCTCCCTAGTCTTATTCTTGTCCAATTAGGGTTTTAAGCAATCTTGTGCATCCAATATTTGGGTTTGTGTCATTGGACGAACATTTAGGTCATTTTCGTTCTCCCTATGCTTATTCTTGTCCAATTAGGGTTTTTAACCAATCTTGTGCATCCAATAAGTTCATTTATGTCATTGGATGAACATTTAGGACATTTTCGTCCTCCCTAGTCTTATTCTTGTCCAATTAGGGTTTTTACGCAATCTTGTGCATCCAATAGGTGTGTTTGTGTCATTGGACGAACATTTAGGTCATTTTCGTCCTCCCTAGGCTTATTCTTGTCCAATTAGGGTTTTTAACCAATCTTGTGCATCCAATAGGTGTGTTTGTGTCATTGGGTGAACATTTAGGTCATTTTCGTCCTCCCTAGGCTTATTCTTGTCCAATTAGGGTTTTTAACCAATCTTGTGCATCCAATAAGTTCATTTGTGTCATTGGATTAACATTTAGGTCATTTTCGTCTTCCCTAGGCTTATTCTTGTCCAATTAGGGTTTTTAACCAATCTTGTGCATCCAATAAGTTCATTTGTGTCATTGGACGAACATTTAGGTCATTTTCGTCCTCCCTAGGCTTATTCTTGTCCAATTAGGGTTTTTAACCAACCTTGTGCATCCAATAGGTGTGTTTGTGTCATTGGACGAACATTTAGGTCATTTTCGTCCTCCCTAGGCTTATTCTTTTCCAATTAGGGTTTTTAACCAATCTTGTGCATCCAATAAGTTCATTTGTGTCATTGGAGGAACATTTAGGTCATTTTCCTCCTCCCTAGGCTTATTCTTTTCCAATTAGGGTTTTTAACCAATCTTGAGCATCCAATAAGTTCATTTGTGTCATTGGATGAACATTTACGTCATTTTTGTCCTCCCTAGTCTTATTCTTGTCCAATTAGGGTTTTTATGCAATCTTGTGCATCCAATAGGTGTGTTTGTGTCATTGGATGAACATTTAGGTCATTTTCGTCTTCCCTAGGCTTATTCTTTTCCAATTAGGGTTTTTATGCAATCTTGTGCATCCAATAGGTGTGTTTGTGTCATTGGAGGAACATTTAGGTCATTTTCGTCCTCCCTAGGCTTATTCTTGTCCAATTAGGGTTTTTAACCAATCTTGTGCATCCAATAAGTTCATTTGTGTCATTGGATGAACATTTAGGTCATTTTCGTCCTCCCTAGGCTTATTCTTGTCCAATTAGGATTTTTAACAAATCTTGTGCATCCAATAAGTTCATTTGTGTCATTGGATGAACATTTAGGTCATTTTCGTCCTCCCTAGGCTTATTCTTGTCCAATTAGGGTTTTTAGCCAATCATGTGCATCCAATAAGTTCATTTGTGTCATTGGAGGAACATTTAGGTCATTTTCGTCCTCCCTAGTCTATTCTTATCCAATTACGGTTTTTATGCAATCTTGTGCATCCAACAGGTGTGTTTGTGTCATTGGACGAACATTTAGGTCATTTTCGTCCTCCCTAGGCTTATTCTTGTCCAATTAGGGTTTTTAACCAACCTTGTGCATCCAATAAGTTCATTTGTGTCATTGGATGAACATTTAGGTCATTTTCGTCCTCCCTAGGCTTATTCTTGTCCAATTAGAGTTTTTAACCAATCTTGTGCGTCCAATAAGTTCATTTGTGTCATTGGATGAACATTTAGGTCATTTTCGTCCTCCCTAGGCTTATTCTTGTCCAATTAGGGTTTTTATGCAATCTTGTGCATCCAATAGGTGTGTTTGTGTCATTGGACGAACATTTAGCTCATTTTCGTCCTCCCTAGGCTTATTCTTGTCCAATTATGGTTTTTAACCAATCTTGTGCATCCAATAAGTTCATTTGTGTCATTGGATGAACATTTAGGTCATTTTCGTCATCCCTAGTCTTATTCTTGTCCAATTAGGGTTTTAAGCAATCTTGTGCATCCAATATGTGTGTTTGTGTCATTGGATGAACATTTAGGTCATTTTCGTCCTCCCTATGCTTATTCTTGTCCAGTTAGGGTTTTTAACCAATCTTGTGCATCCAATAAGTTCATTTGTGTCATTGGATGAACATTTAGGTCATTTACGTCCTCCCTAGGCTTATTCTTGTCCAATTAGGGTTTTTAACCAATCTTGTGCATCCAATAAGTTCATTTGTGTCATTGGATGAACATTTAGGTCATTTTCGTCCTCCCTAGGCTTGTTCTTGTCCAATTAGGGTTTTTAACCAACCTTGTGCATCCAATAAGTTCATTTGTGTCATTGCTGGAACATTTAGGTCATTTACATCCTCCCTAGTCTTATTCTTGTCCAATTAGGGTTTTTATGCAATCTTGTGCATCCAATATGTGTGTTTGTGTCATTGGATGAACATTTAGGTCATTTTCGTCCTCCCTATGCTTATTCTTGTCCAATTAGGGTTTTTATCCAATCTTGTGCATACAATAAGTTCATTTGTGTCATTAGATGAACATTTAGGTCATTTTCGTCCTCCCTAGTCTTATTCTTGTCCAATTAGGGTTTTTATGCAATCTTGTGCATCCAATAGGTGTGTTTGTGTCATTGGAGGAACATTTAGGTCATTTTCGTCCTCCCTAGTCTTATTCTTGTCCAATTAGGGTTTTTATGCAATCTTGTGCATTCAATAGGTGTGTTTGTGTCATTGGAAGAACATTTAGGTCATTTTCATCCTCCCTAGGCTTATTCTTGTCCGATTAGGGTTTTTAACCAATCTTGTGCATTCAATAAGTTCATTTGTGTCATTGGATGAACATTTAGGTCATTTTCGTCCTCCCTAGTCTTATTCTTGTCCAATTAGGGTTTTAAGCAATCTTGTGCATCCAATATGTGGGTTTGTGTCATTGGATGAACGTTTAGGTCATTTTGGTCCTCCCTATGCTTATTCTTGTCCAATTAGGGTTTTTAACCAATCTTGTGCATCCAATAAGTTCATTTGTGTCATTGGATGAACATTTAGGTCATTTTCGTCCTCCCTAGTCTTATTCTTGTCCAATTAGGGTTTTTATGCAATCTTGTGCATCCAATAGGTGTGTTTGTGTCATTGGACGAACATTTAGGTCATTTTCGTCCTCCCTAGACTTATTTTTGTCCAATTAGGGTTTTTAACCAATCTTGTGCATCCAATAATTTCATTTGTGTCATTGGATGAACATTTAGGTCATTTTCGTCCTCCCTAGTCTTATTCTTGTCCAATTAGGGTTTTTATGCAATCTTGTGCATCCAATAGGTGTGTTTGTGTCATTGGAGGAACATTTAGGTCATTTTCGTCCTCCCTAGTCTTATTCTTGTCCAATTAGGGTTTTTATGCAATCTTGTGCATCCAATAGGTGTGTTTGTGTCATTGGACGAACATTTAGGTCATTTTCGTCCTCCATAGGCTTATTCTTGTCTAATTAGGGTTTTTAACCAATCTTGTGCATCCAATAGGTGTGTTTGTGTCATTGGATGAACATTTAGGTCATTTTCGTCCTCCCTATGCTTATTCTTGTCCAATTAGGGTTTTTAACCAATCTTGTGCATCCAATAAGTTCATTTGTGTCATTGGATTAACATTTAGGACATTTTCGTCCTCCCAAGTCTTATTCTTGTCCAATTAGGGTTTTTATGCAATCTTGTGCATCCAATAGGTGTGTTTGTGTCATTGGAGGAACATTTAGGTCATTTTCGTCCTCCCTAGGCTTATTCTTGTCCAATTAGGGTTTTTAGCCAATCTTGTGCATCCAATAAGTTCATTTGTGTCATTGGAGGAACATTTAGGTCATTTTCGTCCTCCCTAGGCTTATTCTTGTCCAATTAGGGTTTTTAACCAATCATGTGCAATCAATAAGTTGATTTGTGTCATTGGATGAACATTTAGGTCATTTTTGTCCTCCCTAGGCTTATTCTTGTCCAATTAGGGTTTTTAACCAATCTTGTGCATCCAATAGGTGTGTTTGTGTCATTGGAGGAACATTTAGGTCATTTTCGTCCTCCCTAGTCTTATTCTTGTCCAATTAGGGTTTTTATGCAATCTTGTGCATCCAATAGGTGTGTTTGTGTCATTGGACGAACATTTAGGTCATTTTCGTCGTCCCTAATCTTATTCTTGTCCAATTAGGGTTTTTAACTAACATTGTGCATCCAATAAGTTCATTTGTGTCATTGGAGGATCATTTAGGTCATTTTCGTCTTCCCTAGTCTTATTCTTGTCCAATTAGGCATTTTATGCAATCTTGTGCATCCAATAGGTGTGTTTGTGTCATTGGACGAACATTTAGGTCATTTTCGTCCTCCCTAGGCTTATTCTTGTCCAATTAGGGTTTTTAACCAATCTTGTGCATCCAATAAGTTCATTTGTGTCATTGGATGAACATTTAGGTCATTTTCGTCCTCCCTAGGCTTATTCTTGTCCAATTAGGGTTTTTAACCAATCTTGTGCATCCAATAAGTTCATTTGTGTCATTGGATGAACATTTAGGTCATTTTCGTCCTCCCTAGGCTTATTCTTGTCCAATTAGGGTTTTTAACCAATCTTGTGCATCCAATAAGTTCATTTGTATCATTGGATAAACATTTAGGTCATTTTCGTCCTCCCTAGGCTTATTCTTGTCCAATTAGGGTTTTTATGCAATCTTGTGCATCCAATAGGTGTGTTTGTGTCATTGGACGAACATTTAGGTCATTTTCGTCCTCCCTAGGCTTATTCTTGTCCATTTAGGGTTTTTATGCAATCTTGTGCATCCAATAAGTTTATTTGTGTCATTGGATGAACATTTAGGTCATTTTCGTCCTCCCTAGGCTTATTCTTGTGAAATTAGGGTTTTCAACAAATATTGTGCATCCAATAAGTTCATTTGTGTCATTGGATGAACATTTAGGTCATTTTCGTCCTTCCTAGGCTTATTCTTGTCCAATTATGGTTTTTAACCAATCTTGTGCATCCAATAAGTTCATTTGTGTCATTGGATGAACATTTAGGTCATTTTCGTCCTCCCTAGGCTTATTCTTGTCCAATTAGGGTTTTTATGCAATCTTGTGCATCCAATAGGTGTGTTTGTGTCATTGGACGAACATTTAGGTCATTTTCGTCCTCCCTAGGCTTATTCTTGTCCAATTAGGGTTTTTATGCAATCTTGTGCCTCCAATAGGTGTGTTTGTGTCATTGGACGAACATTTAGGTCATTTTCGTCATCCCTAGGCTTTTTCTTGTCCAATTAGGGTTTTTAACCAAACTTGTGCACCCAATAAGTTCATTTGTGTCATTGGATGAACATTTTGGTCATGTTTTTCCTCCCTAGGCTTATTCTTGTCTAATTAGGGTTTTTAACCAATCTTGTGCATCCAATAAGTTCATTTGTGTCATTGGATGAACATTTAGGTCATTTTCGTCCTCCCTAGTCTTATTCTTGTCCAATTAGGGTTTTAAGCAATCTTGTGCATCCAATATGTGTGTTTGTGTCATTGGCTGAACATTTAGGTCATTTTCGTCCTCCCTATGCTTATTCTTGTCCAATTAGGGTTTTTAACCAATCTTGTGCATACAATAAGTTCATTTGTGTCATTGGATGAACATTTAGGTCATTTTCGTCCTCCCTAGTCTTATTCTTGTCGAATTAGGGTTTTTATGCAATCTTGTGCATCCAATAGGTGTGTTTGTGTCATTGGACGAACATTTAGGTCATTTTCTTCCTCCCTAGTCTTATTCTTGTCCAATTAGGGTGTTTATGTAATTTTGTGCATCCAATAGGTGTGTTTGTGTCATTGGACGAACATTTAGGTCATTTTCGTCCTCCCTAGGCTTATTCTTGTCCAATTAGGGTTTTTAACCAATCTTGTGCATCCAATAAGTTCATTTGTGTCATTGGATGAACATTTAGGTCATTTTCTTCCTCCCTAGTCTTATTCTTGTCCAATTAGGGTTTTTATGCAATCTTGTGCATCCAATAGGTGTGTTTGTGTCATTTGAGGAACATTTAGGTCATTTTCGTCCTCCCTAGTCTTATTCTTGTCCAATTAGGGTTTTTATGCAATGTTGTGCATCCAATAGGTGTGTTTGTATCATTGGACGAACATTTAGGTCATTTTCCTCCTCCCTAGGCTTATTCTTGTCCAATTAGGGTTTTTAACCAATCTTGTGCATCCAATAAGTTCATTTGTGTCATTGGATGAACATTTAGGTCATTTTCGTCATCCCTAGTCTTATTCTTGTCCAATTAGGGTTTTAAGCAATCTTGCGCATCCAATATGTGTGTTTGTGTCATTGGATGAACATTTAGGTCATTTTCGTCCTCCCTATGCTTATTCTTGTCCAATTAGGGTTTTTAACCAATCATGTGCATCCAATAAGTTCATTTGTGTCATTGGATGAACATTTAGGTCATTTACGTCCTCCCTAGGCTTATTCTTGTCCAATTAGGGTTTTTAACCAATCTTGTGCATCCAATAAGTTCATTTGTGTCATTGGATGAACATTTAGGTCATTTTCGTCCTCCCTAGGCTTATTCTTGTCCAATTAGGGTTTTTATGCAATCTTGTGCATCCAATAGGTGTGTTTGTATCATTGGACGAACATTTAGGTCATTTTCGTCCTCCCTAGGCTTATTCTTGTCCAATTAGGGTTTTTATGCAATCTTGTGCATCCAATTGGTGTGTTTGTGTCATTGGATGAACATTTAGGTCATTTTCGTCCTCCCTAGGCTTATTCTTGTTCAATTAGGGTTTTTAACTAACCTTGTGCATCCAATAAGTTCATTTGTGTCATTGGTTGAACATTTATGTCATTTTCGTCCTCCCTAGGCTTATTCTTGTCCAATTAGGGTTTTTAACCAACCTTGTGCATCCAATAAGTTCATTTGTGTCATTGGTGGATCATTTAGGTCATTTACGTCCTCCCTAGGCTTATTCTTGTCCAATTAGGGTTTTTAACCAATCTTGTGCATCCAATAAGTATATTTGTGTCATTGGATGAACATTTAGGTCATTTTCGTCCTCCCTAGGCTTATTCTTGTCCAATTAGGGTTTTTAACCAATCTTGTGCATCCAATAAGTTCATTTGTGTCATTGGATGAACATTTAGGTCATTTTCGTCCTCCCTAGGCTTATTCTTGTCCAATTAGGGTTTTTAACCAATCTTGTGCATCCAATAAGTTCATTTGTGTCATTGGATGAACATTTAGGTCATTTTCGTCCTCCCTAGGCTTATTCTTGTCCAATTAGGGTTTTTATGCAATCTTGTGCATCCAATAGGTGTGTTTGTGTCATTGGACGAACATTTAGGTCATTTTCGTCCTCCATAGGCTTATTCTTGTCTAATAAGGGTTTTTAACTAATCTTGTGCATCCAATAGGTGTGTTTGTGTCATTGGACGAACATTTAGGTCATTTTCGTCCTCCCTAGGCTTATTCTTGTCCAATTAGGGTTTTTAACCAACCTTGTGCATCCAATAGGTGTGTTTGTGTCATTGGACGAACATTTAGGTCATTTTCGTCCTCCCTAGGCTTATTCTTGTCCAATTAGGGTTTTTAACCAATCTTGTGCATCCAATAAGTTCATTTGTGTCATTGGATGAACATTTAGGTCATTTTCGTCCTCCCTAGTCTTATTATTGTCCAATTAGGGTTTTTAACCAACCTTGTGCATCCAATAAGTTCATTTGTGTCATTGGTGGAACATTTAGGTCATTTTCGTCCTCCCTAGTCTTATTCTTGTCCAATTAGGGTTTTTATGCAATCTTGTGCATCCAATAGGTGTGTTTGTGTCATTGGAGGAACATTTAGGTCATTTTCGTCCTCCCTAGTCTTATTCTTGTCGAATTAGGGTTTTTATACAATCTTGTGCATCCAATAGGTGTATTTGTGTCATTGGAGAAACATTTAGGTCATTTTCGTCCTCCCTAGTCTTATTCTTGTCCAATTAGGGTTTTTTTTGCAATCTTGTGCATCCAATAGGTGTGTTTGTGTCATTGGACGAACATTTAGGTCATTTTCGTCCTCCCTAGGCTTATTCTTGTCCAATTAGTGTTTTTAACCAATCTTGTGCATCCAATAAGTTCATTTGTGTCATTGGATGAACATTTAGGTCATTTACGTCCTCCCTAGGCTTATTCTTGTCCAATTAGGGTTTTTAACCAATCTTGTGCATCCAATAAGTTCATTTGTGTCATTGGATGAACATTTAGGTCATTTTCGTCGTCCCTAGTCTTATTCTTGTCCAATTAGGGTTTTAAGCAATCTTGTGCATCCAATATATGTGTTTGTGTCATTGGATTAACATTTAGGTCATTTTCGTCCTCCCTATGCTTATTCTTGTCCAATTTGGGTTTTTAACCAATCTTGTGCATCCAATAAGTTCATTTGTGTCATTGGATGAACATTTAGGTCATTTACGTCCTCCCTAGGCTTATTCTTGTCCAATTAGGTTTTTTAACCCATCTTGTGCATCCAATAAGTTCATTTGTGTCATTGGATGAACATTTAGGTCATTTTCGTCCTCCCTAGGCTTGTTCTTGTCCAATTAGGGTTTTTATGCAATCTTGTGCATCCAATAGGTGTGTTTGTGTCATTGGACGAACATTTAAATCATTTTCGGCCTCCCTAGGCTTATTCTTGTCCAATTAGGGTTTTTAACCAACCTTGTGTATCCAATAAGTTAATTTGTGTCATTGGTGGAACATTTAGGTTATTTACGTCCTCCCTAGTCTTATTCTTGTCCAATTAGGGTTTTTATGCAATCTTGTGCATCCAACAGGTGTGTTTGTGTCATTGGAGGAACATTTAGGTCATTTTCGTCCTCCATAGTCTTATTCTTGTAGAATTAGGGTTTTTATGCAATCTTGTGCATCCAATAGGTGTGTTTGTGTCATTGGAGGAACATTTAGGTCATTTTCGTCCTCCCTAGTCTTATTCTTGTCCAATTAGGGTTTTTATGCAATCTTGTGCATCCAATAGGTGTGTTTGTGTCATTGGACGAACATTTAGGTCATTTTCGTCCTCCCTAGGCTTATTCTTGTCCAATTAGGGTTTTTAACCAATCTTGTGCATCCAATAAGTTCATTTGTGTCATTGGATGAACATTTAGGTCATTTTCGTCCTCCCTAGTCTTATTCTTGTCGAATTAGGGTTTTTATGCAGTCTTGTGCATCCAATAGGTGTGTTTGTGTCATTGGAGGAACATTTAGGTCATTTTCGTCCTCCCTAGT
>JBBPBR010000277.1:0-10375 GCA_037974775.1 Cicer pinnatifidum
ATAGGTGTGTTTGTGTCATTGGACGAACATTTAGGTCATTTTCGTCCTCCCTAGGCTTATTCTTGTCCAATTAGGGTTTTTAGGCAATCCTGTGCATCCAATAGGTGTGTTTGTGTCATTGGACGAACATTTAGGTCATTTTCGTCCTCCCTAGGCTTGTTCTTGTCCAATTAGGGTTTTTAACCAACCTTGAGCATCCAATAAGTTCATTTGTGTCATTGGTGGAACATTTAGGTCATTTATGTCCTCCCTAGTCTTATTCTTGTCCAATTAGGGTTTTTATGCAATCTTGTGCATCCAATAGGTGTGTTTGTGTCATTGGAGGAACATTTAGGTCATTTTCGTCCTCCCTAGTCTTATTCTTGTCCAATTAGGGTTTTTATACAATCTTGTGCATCCAATAGGTGTGTTTGTGTCATTGGACGAACATTTAGGTCATTTTCGTCCTCCCTAGGCTTATTCTTGTCCAATTAGGGTTTTTAACCAATCTTGTGCATCCAATAAGTTCATTTGTGTCATTGGATGAACATTTAGGTCATTTTCGTCCTGCCTAGGCTTATTCTTGTCCAATTAGGGTTTTCAACCAATCTTGTGCATCCAATAAGTTCTTTTGTGTCATTGGACGAACATTTAGGTCATTTTCGTCCTCCCTAGGCTTATTCTTGTCCAATTAGGGTTTTTAACCAATCTTGTGCATCCAATAAGTTCATTTATGTCATTGGACGAACATTTAGGTCGTTTTCGTCCTCCCTAGGCTTATTCTTGTCCAATTAGGGTTTTTAACCAATCTTGTGCATCCAATAAGTTCATTTGTGTCATTGGATGAACATTTAGGTCATTTTCGTCATCCCTAGTCTTATTCTTGTCCAATTAGGGTTTTAAGCAATCTTGTGCATCCAATATGTGTGTTTGTGTCATTGGATGAACATTTAGGTCATTTTCGTCCTCCCTATTCTTATTCTTGTCCAATTAGGGTTTTTAACCAATCTTGTGCATCCAATAAGTTCATTTGTGTCATTGGATGAACATTTAGGTCATTTACGTCCTCCCTAGGCTTATTCTTGTCGAATTAGGGTTTTTAACCTATCTTGTGCATCCAATAAGTTCATTTGTGTCATTGGATGAACATTTAGGTCATTTTCGTCCTCCCTAGGCTTATTCTTGTCCAATTAGGGTTTTTAACCAATCTTGTGCATCCAATAAGTTCATTTGTGTCATTGGATGAACATTTAGGTCATTTTCGTCATCCCTAGTCTTATTCTTGTCCAATTAGGGTTTTAAGCAATCTTGTGCATCCAATATGTGTGTTTGTGTCATTGGACGAACATTTATGTCATTTACGTCCTCCCTAGGCTTATTCTTGTCCAATTAGGGTTTTTAACCAATCTTGTGCATCCAATAAGTTCATTTGTGTCATTGGATGAACATTTAGGTCATTTTCGTCCTCCCTAGGCTTATTCTTGTACAATTAAGCTTTTTAACCAATCTTGTGCATCCAATAAGTTAATTTGTGTCATAGGATGAACATTTAGGTCATTTTCGTCCTCCCTAGGCTTATTCTTGTCCAATTAGGGTTTTTAACCAATCTTGTGCATCCAATAAGTTCATTTGTGTCATTGGACGAACATTTAGGTCATTTTCGTCCTCCCTAGGCTTATTCTTGTCCAATTAGGGTTTTTAACCAATCTTGTGCATCCAATAAGTTCATTTGTGTCATTGGATGAACATTTAGGTCATTTTTGTCCTCCCTAGGCTTATTCTTGTCCAATTAGGGTTTTCAACCAATCTTGTTCATCCAATAAGTTCATTTGTGTCATTGGATGAACATTTAGGTCATTTTCGTCCTCCTTAGGCTTATTCTTGTCCAATTATGGTTTTTAACCAATCTTGTGCATCCAATAAGTTCATTTGTGTCATTGGATGAACATTTAGGTCATTTTCGTCCTCCCTAGGCTTATTCTTGTCCAATTAGGGTTTTTAACCAATCTTGTGCATCCAATAAGTTCATTTGTGTCATTGGACGAACATTTAGGTCATTTTCGTCCTCCCTATGCTTATTCTTGTCCAATTAGGGTTTTTATGCAATCTTGTGCATCCAATAGGTGTTTTTGTGTCATTGGATGAACATTTAGGTCATTTTCGTCCTCCCTAAGCTTATTCTTGTCCAATTATGGTTTTTAACCAATCATGTTCATCCAATAAGTTGATTTGTGTCATTGGAGGATCATTTAGGTCATTTTCGTCCTCCCTAGTCTTATTCTTGTCCAATTAGGGTTTTTATTCAATCTTGTGCATCCAATAGGTGTTTTTGTGTCATTCGACGAACAATTAGGTCATTTTTTTCCTCCCTATGCTTATTCTTGTCCAATTAGCGTTTTTAACCAATCTTGTGCATCCAATAAGTTCATTTGTGTCATTAGACGAACATTTAGGTCATTTTCGTCCTCCCAAGTCTTATTCTTGTCCAATTAGGGTTTTTAACCAACCTTGTGCTTCCAATAAGTTCATTTGTGTCATTGGATGAACATTTAGGTCATTTTCGTCCTCCCTAGGCTTATTCTTGTCCAATTAGGGTTTTTAGCCAATCTGGTGCATCCAATAAGTTCATTTGTGTCATTGGAGGAACATTTAGGTCATTTTCGTCCTCCCTAGGCTTATTCTTGTCCAATTAGGGTTTTTAACCAATCTTGTGCATCCAAAAAGTTCATTTTTGTCATTGGATGAACATTTAGGTCATTTTCGTCCTCCCTAGTCTTATTCTTGTCCAATTAGGGTTTTTATGCAATCTTGTGCATCCAATAGGTGTGTTTGTGTCATTGGAGGAACATTTAGGTCATTTTCGTCCTCCCTAGTCTTATTCTTGTCCAATTAGGGTTTTTATGCAATCTTGTGCATCCAATAGGTGTGTTTGTGTCATTGGACGAACATTTAGGTCATTTTCGTCCTCCCTAGGCTTATTCTTGTCCAATTAGGGTTTTTAACCAATCTTGTGCATCCAATAAGTTCATTTGTGTCATTGGATGAACATTTAGGTCATTTTCGTCATCCCTAGTCTTATTCTTGTCCAATTCGGGTTTTAAGCAATCTAGTGCATCCAATATGTGTGTTTGTGTCATTGGATGAACATTTAGGTCATTTTCGTCCTCCCTATGCTTATTCTTGTCCAATTAGGGTTTTTAACCAATCTTGTGCATCCAATAAGTTCATTTGTGTCATTGGATGAACATTTAGGTCATTTTCGTCCTCCCTAGGCTTGTTCTTGTCCAATTAGGGTTTTTAACCAACCTTGTGCATCCAATAAGTTCATTTGTGTCATTGGTGGAACATTTAAGTCATTTATGTCCTCCCTAGTCTTATTCTTGTCCAATTAGGGTTTTTATGCAATCTTGTGCATCCAATAGGTGTGTTTGTGTCATTGGACGAACATTTAGGTCATTTTCGTCCTCCCTACTCTTATTCTTGTCCAATTAGGGTTTTTATACAATCTTGTGCATCCAATAGGTGTGTTTGTGTCATTGGACGAACATTTAGGTCATTTTCGTCCTCCCTAGGCTTATTCTTGTCCAATTAGGGTTTTTAACCAATCTTGTGCATCCAATAAGTTCATTTGTGTCATTGGATGAACATTTAGGTCATTTTCGTCCTCCCTAGGCTTATTCTTGTCCAATTAGGGTTTTTAACCAATCTTGTGTATCCAATAAGTTCAGTAGTGTCATTGGATGAACATTTAGGTCATTTTCGTCCTCCCTAGGCTTATTCTTGTCCAATTAGGGTTTTTATGCAATCTTGTGCATCCAATAGGTGTGTTTGTGTCATTGGACGAACATTTAGGTAATTTTCGTCCTCCCTAGGCTTATTCTTGTCCAATTAGGGTTTTTATGCAATCTTGTGCATCCAATAGGTGTGTTTGTGTCATTGGACGAACATTTAGGTCATTTTCGTCCTCCCTAGGCTTATTCTTGTCCAATTAGGGTTTTTAACCAATCTTGTGCATCCAATAAGTTCATTTGTGTCATTGGATGGACATTTAGGTCATTTTCGTCATCCCTAGTCTTATTCTTGTCCAATTAGGGTTTTTATGCAATCTTGTGCATCCAATAGGTGTGTTTGTGTCATTGGACGAACATTTAGGTCATTTTCGTCCTCCCTAGGCTTATTCTTGTCCAATTAGGGTTTTTAACCAATCTTGTGCATCCAATAAGTTCATTTGTGTCATTGGATGAACATTTAGGTCATTTTCGTCCTCCCTAGTCTTATTCTTGTCCAATTAGGGTTTTAAGCAATCTTGTGCATCCAATATGTGGGTTTGTGTCATTGGATGAACGTTTAGGTCATTTTCGTCCTCTCTATGCTTATTCTTGTCCAATTAGGGTTTTTAACCAATCTTGTGCATCCAATAAGTTCATTTGTGTCATTGGACGAACATTTAGGTCATTTTCGTCCTTCCTAGTCTTATTCTTGTCCAATTAGGGTTTTTATGCAATCTTGTGCATCCAATAGGTGTGTTTGTGTCATTGGACGAACATTTAGGTCATTTTCGTCCTCCCTAGGCTTATTCTTGTCCAATTAGGGTTTTTAACCAATCTTGTGCATCCAATAAGTTCATTTGTGTCATTGGATGAACATTTAGGTCATTTTCGTCCTCCCTAGTCTTATTCTTGTCCAATTAGGGTTTTTAACCAACCTTGTGCATCCAATAAGTTCATTTGTGTCATTGGTGGAACGTTTAGGTCATTTACGTCCTCCCTAGTCTTATTCTTGTCCAATTAGGGTTTTTATGCAATCTTGTGCATCCAATAGGTGTGTTTGTGTCATTGGAGGAACATTTAGGTCATTTTCGTCCTCCCTAGTCTTATTCTTGTCCAATTAGGGTTTTTATGCAATCTTGTGCATCCAATAGGTGTGTTTGTGTCATTGGACGAACATTTAGGTCATTTTCGTCCTCCCTAGGCTTATTCTTGTCCAATTAGGGTTTTTAACCAATCTTGTGCATCCAATAAGTTCATTTGTGTCATTGGATGAACATTTAGGTCATTTTCGTCATCCCTCGTCTTATTCTTGTCCAATTAGGGTTTTTATGCAATCTTGTGCATCCAATAGGTGTGTTTGTGTCATTGGACGAACATTTAGGTCATTTTCGTCCTCCCTAGGCTTATTCTTGTCCAATTAGGGTTTTTAACCAATCTTGTGCATCCAATAAGTTCATTTTTGTCATTGGATGAACATTTAGGTCATTTTCGTCCTCCCTAGTCTTATTCTTGTCGAATTAGGGTTTTTATGCAATCTTGTGCATCCAATAGGTGTGTTTGTGTCATTGGAGGAACATTTAGGTCATTTTCGTCCTCCCCAGTCTTATTCTTGTCCAATTAGGGTTTTTATGCAATCTTGTGCATCCAATAGGTGTGTTTGTGTCATTGGACGAACATTTAGGTCATTTTCGTCGTCCCTAATCTTATTCTTGTCCAATTAGGGTTTTTAACTAACATTGTGCATCCAATAAGTTCATTTGTGTCATTGGAGGATCATTTAGGTCATTTTCGTCTTCCCTAGTCTTATTCTTGTCCAATTAGGCATTTTATGCAATCTTGTGCATCCAATAGGTGTGTTTGTGTCATTGGACGAACATTTAGGTCATTTTCGTCCTCCCTAGGCTTATTCTTGTCCAATTAGGGTTTTTAACCAATCTTGTGCATCCAATAAGTTCATTTGTGTCATTGGATGAACATTTAGGTCATTTTCGTCCTCCCTAGGCTTATTCTTGTCCAATTAGGGTTTTTAACCAATCTTGTGCATCCAATAAGTTCATTTGTGTCATTGGATGAACATTTAGGTCATTTTCGTCCTCCCTAGGCTTATTCTTGTCCAATTAGGGTTTTTAACCAATCTTGTGCATCCAATAAGTTCATTTGTATCATTGGATAAACATTTAGGTCATTTTCGTCCTCCCTAGGCTTATTCTTGTCCAATTAGGGTTTTTATGCAATCTTGTGCATCCAATAGGTGTGTTTGTGTCATTGGACGAACATTTAGGTCATTTTCGTCCTCCCTAGGCTTATTCTTGTCCAATTAGGGTTTTTAACCAATCTTGTGCATCCAATAAATTCATTTTTGTCATTGGATGAACATTTAGGTCATTTTCGTCCTCCCTAGGCTTATTCTTGTCCAATTAGGGTTTTTATGCAATCTTGTGCATCCAATAGGTGTGTTTGTGTCATTGGACGAACATTTAGGTCATTTTCGTCCTCCCTAGGCTTATTCATGTCCAATTAGGGTTTTTAACCAACCTTGTGCATCCAATAAGTTCATTTGTGTCATTGGTTGAACATTTAGGACATTTTCATCTGCCCTAGGCTTATTCTTGTCCAATTAGGGTTTTTAACCAACCTTGTGCATCCAATAAGTTCATTTGTGTCATTGGTGGTACATTTAGGTCATTTACGTCCTTCCTAGTCTTATTCTTGTCCAATTAGGGTTTTTATGCAATCTTGTGCATCCAATAGGTGTGTTTGTGTCATTGGAGGAACATTTAGGTCATTTTCGTCCTCCCTAGTCTTATTCTTGTCCAATTAGGGTTTTTATGCAATCTTGTGCATCCAATAGGTGTGTTTGTGTCATTGGAAGGACATTTAGGTCATTTTCGTCCTCCCTAGGCTTATTCTTGTCCGATTAGGGTTTTTAACCAATCTTGTGCATTCAATAAGTTCATTTGTGTCATTGGATGAACATTTAGGTCATTTTCGTCCTCCCTAGCCTTATTCTTGTCCAATTAGGGTTTTAAGCAATCTTGTGCATCCAATATGTGGGTTTGTGTCATTGGATGAACGTTTAGGTCATTTTCGTCCTCCCTATGCCTATTCTTGTCCAATTAGGGTTTTTAACCAATCTTGTGCATCCAATAAGTTCATTTGTGTCATTGGATGAACATTTAGGTCATTTTCGTCCTCCCTAGTCTTATTCTTGTCCAATTAGGGTTTTTATGCAATCTTGTGCATCCAATAGGTGTTTTTGTGTCATTGGACGAACATTTAGGTCATTTTCGTCCTCCCTAGGCTTATTCTTGTCGAATTAGGGTTTTTAACCAATCTTGTGCATCCAATAAGTTCATTTGTGTCATTGGATGAACATTTAGGTCATTTTCGTCCTCCCTAGTCTTATTCTTGTCCAATTAGGATTTTAAGCAATCTTGTGCATCCAATATGTGGGTTTGTGTCATTGGATGAACATTTAGGTCATTTTCGTCCTCCCTATGCCTATTCTTGTCCAATTAGGGTTTTTAACCAATCTTGTGCATCCAATAAGTTCATTTGTGTCATTGGATGAACATTTAGGTCATTTTCGTCCTCCCTAGGCTTATTCTTGTCCAATTGGGGTTTTCAACCAATCTTGTGCATCCAATAAGTTAATTTGTGTCATTGGATGAACATTTAGGTCATTTTCGTCCTCCCTAGGCTTATTCTTGTCGAATTAGGGTTTTTAACCAATCTTGTGCATCCAATAAGTTCATTTGTGTCATTGGATGAACATTTAGGTCATTTTCGTCCTCCCTAGTCTTATTCTTGTCCAATTAGGATTTTAAGCAATCTTGTGCATCCAATATGTGGGTTTGTGCCATTGGATGAACATTTAGGTCATTTTCGTCCTCCCTAAGCTTATTCTTGTCCAATTGGGGTTTTCAACAAATCTTGTGCATCCAATAAGTTAATTTGTGTCATTGGATGAACATTTAGGTCATTTTCGTCCTCCCTAGGCTTATTCTTGTCCAATTGGGGTTTTCAACAAATCTTGTGCATCCAATAAGTTAATTTGTGTCATTGGATGAACATTTAGGTCATTTTCGTCCTCCCTAGGCTTATTCTTGTCGAATTAGGGTTTTTAACCAATCTTGTGCATCCAATAAGTTCATTTGTGTCATTGGATGAACATTTAGGTCATTTTCGTCCTCCCTAGTCTTATTCTTGTCCAATTAGGATTTTAAGCAATCTTGTGCATCCAATATGTGGGTTTGTGCCATTGTCTGAACATTTAGGTCATTTTCGTCCTCCCTATGCTTATTCTTGTCCAATTAGGGTTTTTAACCAATCTTGTGCATCCAATAAGTTCATTTGTGTCATTAGATGAACATTTAGGTCATTTTCGTCCTCCCTAGTCTTATTCTTGTCCAATTAGGGTTTTTATGCAATCTTGTGCATCCAATAGGTGTGTTTGTGTCATTGGACGAACATTTAGGTCATTTTCGTCCTCCCTAGGCTTATTCTTGTCCAATTAGGGTTTTTAACCAATCTTGTGCATCCAATAATTTCATTTGTGTCATTGGATGAACATTTAGGTCATTTTCGTCATCCCTAGTCTTATTCTTGTCCAATTAGGTTTTTTATGCAATCTTGTGCATCCAATATGTGTGTTTGTGTCATTGGATGAACATTTAGGTCATTTACGTCCTCCCTAGGCTTATTCTTGTCCAATTAGGGTTTTTAACCAATCTTGTGCATCCAATAAGTTCATTTGTGTCATTGGATGAACATTTAGGTCATTTTAGTCGTCCCTAGTCTTATTCTTGTCCAATTAGGGTTTTAAGCAATCTTGTGCATCCAATATGTGTGTTTGTGTCAGTGGATTAACATTTAGGTCATTTTCGTCCTCCCTATGCTTATTCGTGTCCAATTAGGGTTTTTAACCAATCTTGTGCATCCAATAAGTTCATTTGTGTCATTGGATGAACATTTAGGTCATTTTCGTCCTCCCTAGTCTTATTCTTGTCCAATTAGGGTTTTTATGCAATCTTGTGCATCCAATAGGTGTGTTTGTGTCATTGGACGAACATTTAGGTCATTTTCGTCCTCCATAGGCTTATACTTGTCTAATTAGGGTTTTTAACCAATCCTGTGCATCCAATAGGTGTGTTTGTGTCATTGGACGAACATTTAGGTCATTTTCGTCCTCCCTAGGCTTATTCTTGTCCAATTAGGGTTTTTAACCAACCTTGTGCATCCAATAGGTGTGTTTGTGTCATTGGACGAACATTTAGGGCATTTTCGTCCTCCCTAGGCTTATTCTTGTCCAATTAGGGTTTTTAACCAATCTTGTGCATCCAATAAGTTCATTTGTGTCATTGGATGAACATTTAGGTCATTTACGTCCTCCCTAGGCTTATTCTTGTCCAATTAGGGTTTTTAACCAATCTTGTGCATCCAATAAGTTCATTTGTGTCATTGGATGAATATTTAGGTCATTTTCGTCCTCCCTAGGCTTGTTCTTGTCCAATTAGGGTTTTTATGCAATCTTGTGCATCCTATAGGTGTGTTTGGGTCATTGGACGAACATTTAGGTCATTTTCGTCCTCCCTAGGCTTATTCTTGTCCAATTAGGGTTTTTAACCAACCTTGGGCATCAAATAAGTTCATTTGTGTCATGGGTGGAACATTTAGGTCATTTACGTCCTCCCTAGTCTTATTCTTGTCCAATTAGGGTTTTTATGCAATCTTGTGCATCCAATAGGTGTGTTTGTGTCATTGGACGAACATTTAGGTCATTTTCGTCCTCCCTAGGCTTATTCTTGTCCAATTAGGGTTTTTAACCAATCTTGTGCATCCAATAAGTTCATTTGTGTCATTGGATGAACATTTAGGTCATTTTCGTCATCCCTAGTCTTATTCTTGTCCAATTAGGGTTTTAAGCAATCTAGTGCATCCAATATGTGTGTTTGTGTCATTGGATGAACATTTAGGTCATTTTCGTCCTCCCTATGCTTATTCTTGTCCAATTAGGGTTTTTAACCAATCTTGTGCATCCAATAAGTTCATTTGTTTCATTGGATGAACATTTAGGTCATTTACGTCCTCCCTAGGCTTATTCTGGTCCAATTAGGGTTTTTAACCAATCTTGTGCATCCAATAAGTTCATTTGTGTCATTGGATGAAAATTTAGGTCATTTTCGTCCTCCCTAGGCTTGTTCTTGTCCAATTAGGGTTTTTAACCAACCTTGTGCATCCAATAACTTCATTTGTGTCATTGGTGGAACATTTAGGTCATTTATGTCCTCCCTAGTCTTATTCTTGTCCAATTAGGGTTTTTATGCAATCTTGTGCATCCAATAGGTGTGTTTGTGTCATTGGAGGAACATTTAGGTCATTTTCGTCCTCCCTAGTCTTATTCTTGTCCAATTAGCGTTTTTATACAATCTTGTGCATCCAATAGGTGTGTTTGTGTCATTGGATGAACATTTAGGTCATTTTCGTCCTCCCCTGGCTTATTCTTGTCCAATTAGGGTTTTTAACCAATCTTGTGCATCCAATAAGTTCATTTGTGTCATTGGATGAACATTTAGGTCATTTTCGTCCTCCCTAGGCTTATTCTTGTCCAATTAGGGTTTTTAACC
>JBBPBR010000278.1:1674-23935 GCA_037974775.1 Cicer pinnatifidum
ATCCAATAAGTTCATTTGTGTCATTGGATGAACATTTAGGTCATTTTCGTCATCCCTAGGCTTATTCTTGTCCAATTAGGGTTTTCAACCAATCTTGTGCATCCAATAAGTTCATTTGTGTCATTGGATGAACATTTAGGTCATTTTCGTCCTCCCTAGGCTTATTCTTGTCCAATTAGGGTTTTTATCCAATCTTGTGCATCCAATAATTTCATTTGTGTCATTGGATGAACATTTAGGTCATTTTCGTCCTCCCTAGGCTTATTCTTGTCCAATTAGGGTTTTTAACCAATCTTGTGCATCCAATAAGTTCATTTGTGTCATTGGATGAACATTTAGGTCATTTTCGTCATCCCTAGGCTTATTCTTGTCCAATAAGGGTTTTTAACCAATCTAGTGCATCCAATAAGGTCATTTGTGTCATAGGATGAACATTTAGGTCATTTTCGTCCTCCCTAGGCTTATTCTTGTCCAATTAGGGGTTATAGCCAATCTTGTGCAACTAATAAGTTCATTTGTGTCATTGGAGGAACATTTAGGTCACTTTCGTCCTCCCTAGGCTTATTCTTGTCCAATTAGGATTTTTAACCAATCTTGTGCATCCAATAGGTATTTGTGTCATTGGAGGAACATTTAGGTCATTTTCGTCCTCCCTAGTCTTATTCTTGTCCAATTAGGGTTTTTATGCAATCTTGTGCATCCAATAGGTGTGTTTGTGTCATTGGATGAACATTTAGGTCATTTTCGTCCTCCCTAGTCTTATTATTGTCCAATTAGGGTTTTTATGCAATCTTGTGCATCCAATAGGTGTGTTTGTGTCATTGGACGAACATTTAGGTCATTTTCGTCCTCCCTAGGCTTATTCTTGTCCAATTAGGGTTTTTAACCAATCTTGTGCATCCAATAAGTTCATTTGTGTCATTGGATGAACATTTAGGTCATTTTCGTCCTCCCTAGGCTTATTCTTGTCCAATTAGGGTTTTTAACCAATCTTGTGCATCCAATAAGTTCATTTGTGTCATTGGATGAACATTTAGGTCATTTTCGTCCTCCCTAGGCTTATTCTTGTCCAATTAGGGTTTTTATGCAATCTTGTGCATCCAATAGGTGTGTTTGTGTCATTGGACGAACATTTAGGTCATTTTCGTCATCCCAAAGCTTATTCTTGTCCAATTAGGGTTTTTATGCAATCTTGTGCATCCAATTGGTGTGTTTGTGTCATTGGACGAACATTTAGGTCATTTTCGTCCTCCCTAGGCTTATTCTTGTTCAATTAGGGTTTTTAACTAACCTTGTGCATCCAATAAGTTCATTTGTGTCATTGGTTGACCATTTAGGTCATTTTCGTCCTCCCTAGGCTTATTCTTGTCCAATTAGAGTTTTTAACCAACCTTGTGCATCCAATAAGTTCATTTGTGTCATTGGTGGATAATTTAGGTCATTTACGTCCTCCCTAGGCTTATTCTTGTCCAATTAGGGTTTTTAATCAATGTTGTGCGTCCAATAAGTTCATTTGTGTCATTGGATGAACATTTAGGTCATTTTCGTCCTCCCTAGGCTTATTCTTGTCCAATTAGGGTTTTTAACCAATCTTGTGCATCCAATAAGTTCATTTGTGTCATTGGATGAACATTTAGGTCATTTTCGTCCTCCCTAGGCTTATTCTTGTCCAATTTGGGTTTTTAACCAATCTTGTCCATCCAATAAGTTCATTTGTGTCATTGGATGAACATTTAGGTCATTTTCGTCCTCCCTAGGCTTATTCTTGTACAATTAAGGTTTTTAACCAATCTTTTGCATCCAATAAGGTCATTTGTGTCAATGGATGAACATTTAGGTCATTTTCGTCCTCCCTAGGCTTATTCTTGTCCAATTAGGGTTTTTAACCAATCTTGTGCATCCAATAAGTTCATTTGTGTCATTGGACGAACATTTAGGTCATTTTCGTCCTCCCTAGGCTTATTCTTGTCCAATTAGGGTTTTTAACCAATCTTGTGCATCCAATAAGTTCATTTGTGTTATTGGAGGAACATTTAGGTCATTTTCGTCCTCCCTAGTCTTATTCTTGTCCAATTAGAGTTTTTATGCAATCTTGTGCATCCAATAGGTGTGTTTGTGTCATTGGACGAACATTTAGGTCATTTTCGTCCTCCCTAGGCTTATTCTTGTCCAATTTGGGTTTTTAACCAACCTTGTGTATCCAAGAAGTTCATTTGTGTCATTGGTGGAACATTTAGGTCATTTACGTCCTCCCTAGTCTTATTCTTGTCCAATTAGGGTTTTTATGCAATCTTGTGCATCCAATAGGTGTGTTTGTGTCATTGGAGGAACATTTAGGTCATTTTCGTCCTCCCTAGTCTTATTCTTGTCCAAGTAGGGTTTTTAACCAATCTTGTGCATCCAATAAGTTCATTTGTGTCATTGGACGAACATTTAGGTCATTTTCGTCCTCCCTAGGCTTATTCTTGTCCAATTAGGGTTTTTAACCAATCTTGTGCATCCAATAAGTTCAGTTGTGTCATTGGATGAACAGTTAGGTCATTTTCGTCCTCCCAAGGCTTATTCTTGTCCATTTAGGGTTTTTAGCCAATCTTGTTCATCCAATAAGATCAGTTGTGTCATTGGATGAACAGTTAGGTCATTTTCGTCCTCCCTAAGCTTATTCTTGTCCATTTAGGGTTTTTAGCCAATCTTGTTCATCCAATAGGTGTGTTTGTGTGATTGGAGGAACGTTTAGGTCATTTTCGTCCTCCCTAGTCTTATTCTTGTCCAATTAGGGTTTTTATGCAATCTTGTGCATCCAATAGGTGTGTTTGTGTCATTGGACGAACATTTAGGTCATTTTCGTCCTCCCTAGGCTTATTCTTGTCCAATTAGGGTTTTTAACCAATCTTGTGCATCCAATAAGTTCATTTGTGTCATTAGACGAACATTTAGGTCATTTTCGTCCTCCCTAGGCTTATTCTAGTCCAATTAGGGTTTTTAACCAATCGTGTGCATCCAATAAGTTGATTTGTGTCATTGGATGAACATTTATGTCATTTTCGTCCTCCCTAGGCTTATTCTTGTCCAATTAGGGTTTTTAACCAATCTTGTGCATCCAATAAGTTCATTTGTGTCATTGGATGAACATTTAGGTCATTTTCGTCCACCCTAGGCTTATTCTTGTCCAATTAGGGTTTTTAACCAATCTTGTGCATCCAATAAGTTCATGTGTGTCATTGGATGAACATTTAGGTCATTTTCGTCCTCCCAAGGCTTATTCTTGTCCAATTAGGGTTTGTAACCAATCTTGTGCATCCAATAGGTGTGTTTGTGTCATTGGATGAACATTTAGGTCATTTTCGTTCATTCTAGGCTTATTCTTGTCCAATTAGGGTTTCTAACCAATCTTGTGCATCCAATAGGTGTGTTTGTGTCATTGGATGAACATTTAGGTCATTTTCGTCCTCCCTAGGCTTATTCTTGTCCAATTAGGGTTTTTAACCAATCTTGTGCATCCAATAAGTTCATTTGTGTCATTGGATGAACATTTAGGTCATTTTCGTCCACCCTAGGCTTATTCTTGTCCAATTAGGGTTTTTAACCAATCTTGTGCATCCAATAAGTTCATTTCTGTCATTGGATGAACATTTAGGTCATTTTCGTCCTCCCTAGGCTTATTCTTGTCCAATTAGGGTTTTTAACCAATCTTGTGCATCCAATAAGTTCATTTGTGTCATTGGACGAACATTTAGGTCATTTTCGTCCTCCCTAGGCTTATTCTTGTCCAATTAGGGTTTTTAACCAATCTTGTGCATCCAATAAGTTCATTTGTGTCATTGGATGAATATTTAGGTCATTTTCGTCCTCCCTAGGCTTATTCTTGTCCAATTAGGGTTTTTAACCAATCTTGTGCATCCAATAAGTTCATTTGTGTCATTGGATGAACATTTAGGTCATTTTTGTCCTCTCTAGGCTTATTCTTGTCCAATTAGGGTTTTCAACCAATCTTGTGCATCCAATAAGTTCATTTGTATCATTGGATGAACATTTAGGTAATTTTCGTTCTCCCTAGGCTTATTCTTGTCCAATTAGGGTTTTTAACCAATCTTGTGCATCCAATAAGTTCATTTGTGTCATTGGACGAACATTTAGGTCATTTTCGTCCTCCCTAGGCTTATTCTTGTCCAATTAGGGTTTTTAACCAATCTTGTGCATCCAATAAGTTCATTTGTGTCATTGGATGAACATTTAGGTCATTTTCGTCCTCCCTAGTCTTATTCTTGTCGAATAAGGTTTTTATGCAATCTTGTGCATCCAATAGGTGTGTTTGTGTCATTGGAGGAACATTTAGGTTATTTTCGTCCTCCCTAGTCTTATTCTTGTCCAATTAGGGTTTTTATGCAATCTTGTGCATCTAATAGGTGTCTTTCTGTCATTGGAGGAACATTTAGGTCATTTTCGTCCTCCCTAGTCTTATTCTTGTCGAATTAGGGTTTTTATGCAATCTTGTGCATCCAATAGGTGTGTTTGTGTCATTGGACGAACATTTAGGTCATTTTCGTCCTCCCTAGGCTTATTCTTGTCCAATTAGGGTTTTTAACCAATCTTGTGCATCCAATAAGTTCATTTGTGTCATTGGAGGAACATTTAGGTCATTTTCTTCCTCCCTAGTCTTATTCTTGTCCAATTAGGGTTTTTATGCAATCTTGTGCATCCAATAGGTGTGTTTGTGTCATTGGACGAACTTTTAGGTCATTTTCGTCCTCCCTAGGCTTATTCTTGTCCAATTATGGTTTTTAACCAATCTTGTGCATCCTATAGGTGTGTTTGTGTCATTGGAGGAACATTTAGGTTATTCTCGTCCTCCCTAGTCTTATTCTTGTCCAATTAGGGTTTTTATGCAATCTTGTGCATCCAATAGGTGTGTTTGTGTCATTGGACGAACATTTAGGTCATTTTCGTCCTCCCTAGGCTTATTCTTGTCCAATTAGGGTTTTTAACCAATCTTGTGCATCCAATAAGTTCATTTGTGTCATTGGAGGAACATTTAGGTCATTTTCGTCATCCCTAGTCTTATTCTTGTCCAATTAGGGTTTTAAGCAATCTTGTGCATCCAGTATGTGTGTTTGTGTCATTGGATGAACATTTAGGTCATTTTCGTCCTCCCTATGCTTATTCTTGTCCAATTAGGGTTTTTAACCAATCTTGTGCATCCAATAAATTCATTTGTGTCATTGGATGAACATTTATGTCATTTACGTCCTCCCTAGGCTTATTCTTGTCCAATTAGGGTTTTTAACCAATCTTGTGCATCCAATAAGTTCATTTGTGCAATTGGATGAACATTTAGGTCATTTTCGTCATCCCTAGTCTTATTCTTGTCCAATTAGGGTTTTAAGCAATCTTGTGCATCCAATATGTGTGTTTGTGTCATTGGATGAACAGTTAGGTCATTTTCGTCCTCCCTATGCTTATTCTTGTAAAATTAGGGTTTTTAACCAATCTTGTGCATCCAATAAGTTCATTTGTGTCATTGGATGAACATTTAGGTCATTTACGTCCTCCCTAGGCTTATTCTTGTCCAATTAGGGTTTTTATACAATCTTGTGCATCCAATAGGTGTGTTTGTGTCATTGGACGAACATTTAGGTCATTTTCGTTCTCCCTAGGCTTATTCTTGTCCAATTAGGGTTTTTAACCAATCTTGTGCATCCAATAAGTTCATTTGTGTCATTGGATGAACATTTAGGTCATTTTCGTCCTCCCTAGGCTTATTCTTGTCCAATTAGGGTTTTTAACCAATCTTGTGCATCCAATAAGTTCATTTGTGTCATTGGATGAACATTTAGGTCATTTTCGTCCTCCCTAGGCTTATTCTTGTCCAATTAGGGTTTTTAACCAATCTTGTGCATCCAATAAGTTCATTTGTGTCATTGGACGAACATTTAGGTCATTTTCGTCCTCCCTAGGCTTATTCTTGTCCAATTAGGGTTTTTATGCTATCTTGTGCATCCAATAGGTGTGTTTGTGTCATTGGACGAACATTTAGGTCATTTTCGTCCTCCCTAGGCTTATTCTTGTCCAATTAGGGTTTTTAACCAATCTTGTGCATCCAATAAGTTCATTTGTGTCATTGGATGAATATTTAGGTCATTTTCGTCCTCCCTAGTCTTATTCTTGACCAATTAGGGTTTTAATGCAATCTTGTGCATCCAATAGGTGTGTTTGTGTCATTGGACGAACATTTAGGTCATTTTCGTCCTCCCTAGGCTTATTCTTGTCCAATTAGGGTTTTTAACCAATCTTGTGCATCCAATAAGTTCATTTGTGTCATTGGATGAATATTTAGGTCATTTTCGTCCTCCCTAGTCTTATTCTTGTCCAATTATGGTTTTTATGCAATCTTGTTCATCCAATAGGTGTGTTTGTGTCATTGGACGAACATTTAGGTCATTTTCGTCCTCCCTAGGCTTACTCTTGTCCAATTAGGGTTTTTAACCAATCTTGTGCATCCAATAAGTTAATTTGTGTCATTGGATGAATATTTAGGCATTTTCGTCCTCCCTAGTCTTATTCTTGACCAATTAGGGTTTTTATGCAATCTTGTGCATCCAATAGGTGTGTTTGTGTCATTGGACGAACATTTAGATCATTTTCGTCCTCCCTAGGCTTATTCTGGTCCAATTAGGGTTTTTAACCAATCATGTGCATCCAATAAGTTCATATGTGTCATTGGTTGAACATTTAGGTCATTTTCGTCCTCCCTAGGCTTATTCTTGTCCAAATAGGGTTTTTAACCAACCTTGTGCATCCAATAAGTTCATTTGTTACATTGGAGGAACATTTTGGTCATTTTCGTCCTCCCTAGTCTTATTCTTGTTCTATATGGGGTTTTTATGCAATCTTGTGCATCCAATATGTGTGTTTGTGTCATTGGACGAACATTTAGGTCATTTTCGTCCTCCCTAGGCTTATTCTTGTCCAATTAGGGTTTTTAACCAATCTTGTGCATCCAATAAGTTCATTTGTGTCATTGGATGAACATTTAGGTCATTTTCGTCCTCCCTAGTCTTATTCTTGTCCAATTAGGGTATCTATGCAATCTTGTGCATCCAATAGGTGTGTTTGTGTCATTGGACGAACATTTAGGTCATTTTCGTCCTCCCTAGGCTTATTCTTGTCCAATTAGGGTTTTTAACCAATCTTGTGCATCCAATAAGTTCATTTGTGTCATTGGACGAACATTTAGGTCATTTTCGTCCTCCCTAGGCTTATTCTTGTCCAATTAGGGTTTTTATGCAATCTTGTGCATCCAATGGGTGTGTTTGTGTCATTGGACGAACATTTAGGTCATTTTCGTCCTCCCTAGGCTTATTCTTGTCCAATTAGGGTTTTTAACCAATCTTGTGCATCCAATAAGTTCATTTGTGTCATTGGACGAACATTTAGGTCATTTTCGTCCTCCCTAGGCTTATTCTTGTCCAATTAGGGTTTTTAACCAATCTTGTGCATCCAATAAGTTCATTTGTGTCATTGGAGGAACGTTTAGGTCATTTTCGTCCTCCCTAGTCTTATTCTTGTCCAATTAGGGTTTTTATGCAATCTTGTGCATCCAATAGGTGTGTTTGTGTCATTGGACGAACATTTAGGTCATTTTCGTCCTCCCTAGGCTTATTCTTGTCCGATTAGGGTTTTTAGCCAATCTTGTGCATTCAATAAGTTCATTTGTGTCATTGGATGAACATTTAGGTCATTTTCGTCCTCCCTAGTCTTATTCTTGTCCTATTATGGTTTTTATGCAATCTTGTGCATCCAATAGGTGTGTTTGTGTCATTGGAGGAACATTTAGGTCATTTTCGTCCTCCCTAGTCTTATTCTTGTCCAATTAGGGTTTTTATGCAATCTTGTGCATCCAATAGGTGTGTTTGTGTCATTGGACGAACATTTAGGTCATTTTCGTCCTCCCTAGGCTTATTCTTGTCCAATTAGGGTTTTTAACCAATCTTGTGCATCCAATAAGTTCATTTGTGTCATTGGATGAACATTTAGGTAATTTTCGTCGTCCTTAGTCTTATTCTTGTCGAATTAGGTTTTTATGCAATCTTGTGCATCCAATAGGTGTGTTTGTGTCATTGGAGGAACATTTAGGTCATTTTCGTCCTCCCTAGTCTTATTCTTGTCCAATTAGGGTTTTTATGCAATCTTGTGCATCCAATAGGTGTGTTTGTGTCATTGGAGGGACATTTAGGTCATTTTCGTCCTCCCTAGTCTTATTCTTGTCCAAATAGGGTTTTTATGCAATCTTGTGCATCCAATAGGTGTGTTTGTGTCATTGGACGAACATTTAGGTCATTTTCGTCCTCCCTAGGCTTATTCTTGTCCAATTAGGGTTTTTAACCAATCTTGTGCATCCAATAAGTTCATTTGTGTCATTGGATGAACATTTACGTCATTTTCGTCCTCCCTAGTCTTATTCTTGTCGAATTAGGGTTTTTATGCAATCTTGTGCATCCAATAGGTGTGTTTGTGTCATTGGAGGAACATTTAGGTCATTTTCGTCCTCCCTAGTCTTATTCTCGTCCAATTAAGGTTTTCATGCAATCTTGTGCATCCAATAGGTGTGTTTGTGTCATTGGACGAACATTTAGGTCATTTTCGTCCTCCCTAGGCTTATTCTTGTCCAATTAGGGTTTTTAACCAATCTTGTGCATCCAATAAGTTCATTTGTGTAATTGGATGAACATTTAGGTTATTTTCGTCCTCCCTAGTCTTATTCTTGTCGAATTAGGGTTTTTAGGCAATCTTGTGCATCCAATAGGTGTGTTTGTGTCATTGGAGGAACATTTAGGTCATTTTCGTCCTCCCTAGTCTTATTCTTATCCAATTAGTGTTTTTATGCAATCTTGTGCATCCAATAGGTGTGTTTGTGTGATTGGACGAACATTTAGGTCATTTTCGTCCACCCTAGGCTTATTCTTGTCCAATTAGGGTTTTTATGCAATCTTGTGCATCCAATAGGTGTGTTTGTGTCATTGGAGGAACATTTAGGTCATTTTCGTCCTCCCTAGTCTTATTCTTGTCCAATTAGGGTTTTTATACAATCTTGTGCATCCAATAGGTGTGTTTGTGTCATTGGACGAACATCTAGGTCATTTTCGTCCTCCCTAGGCTTATTCTTGTCCAATTAGGGTTTTTAACCAATCTTGTGCATCCAATAAGTTCATTTGTGTCATTGGATGAACATTTAGGTCATTTTCGTCCTCCCTAGGCTTATTCTTGTCCAATGATGGTTTTTAACCAATCTTGTGCATCCAATAGGTGTGTTTGTGTCATTGGAGGAACATTTAGGTCATTTTCGTCCTCCCTAGTCTTATTCTTGTCCAATTAGGGTTTTTATGCAATCTTGTGCATCCAATAGGTGTGTTTGTGTCATTGGACGAACATTTAGGTCATTTTCGTCCTCCCTAGGCTTATTCTTGTCCAATTAGGGTTTTTAACCAATCATGTGCATCCAATAAGTTGATGTGTGTCATTGGATGAACATTTAGGTCATTTTCGTCCTCCCTATGCTTATTCTTGTCCAATTAGGGTTTTTAACCAATCTTGTGCATCCAATAAGTTCATTTGTGTCATTGGATGAACATTTAGGTCATTTTCGTCCTACCTAGTCTTATTCTTGTCCAATTAGGGTTTTTATGCAATCTTGTGCATCCAATAGGTGTGTTTGTGTCATTGGACGAACATTTAGGTCATTTTCGTCCTCCCTAGGCTTATTCTTGTCCAATTAGGGTTTTTAACCAATCTTGTGCATCCAATAAGTTCATTTGTGTCATTGGATGAACATTTAGCTCATTTTCGTCCTCCCTAGTCTTATTCTTGTCGAATTAGGGTTTTTATGCAATCTTGTGCATCCAATAGGTGTGTTTGTGTCATTGGAGGAACATTTAGGTCATTTTCGTCCTCCCTAGTTTTATTCTTATCCAATTAGGGTTTTTATGCAATCTTGTGCATCCAATAGGTGTGTTTGTGTCATTGGACGAACATTTAGGTCATTTTCGTCCTCCCTAGGCTTATTCTTGTCCAATTAGGGTTTTTAACCAATCTTGTGCATCCAATAAGTTCATTTGTGTCATTGGATGAACATTTAGGTCATTTTCGTCCTCCCTAGTCTTATTCTTGTCCAATTAGTGTTTTTAACCAACCTTGTGCATCCAATAAGTTCATTTGTGTCATTGGTGGAACATTTAGGTCATTTACGTCCTCCCTAGTCTTATTCTTGTCCAATTAAGGTTTTTAACCAATCTTGTGCATCCAATAAGTTCATTTGTGTCATTAGATGAACATTTAGGTCATTTTCGTCCTCCCTAGTCTTATTCTTGTCCAATTAGGGTTTTATGCAATCTTGTGCATCCAATAGGTGTGTTTGTGTCATTGGACGAACATTTAGGTCATTTTCGTCCTCCCTAGGCTTATTCTTGTCCAATTAGGGTTTTTAACCAATCTTGTGCATCCAATAAGTTCATTTGTGTCATTGGATGAACATTTAGGTCATTTTCGTCCTCCCATGTCTTATTCTTGTCCTATTAGGGTTTTTATGCAATCTTGTGCATCCAATAGGTGTGTTTGTGTCATTGGAGGAACATTTAGGTCATTTTCGTCCTCCCTAGTCTTATTCTTGTCCAATTAGGGTTTTTATGCAATCTTGTGCATCCAATAGTGTGTTTGTGTCATTGGACGAACATTTAGGTCATTTTCGTCCTCCCTAGTCTTATTCTTGTCCAATTAGGGTTTTTATGCAATCTTGTGCATCCAATAGGTGTCTTTGTGTCATTGGAGGAACATTTAGGTCATTTTCGTCCTCCCTAGTCTTATTCTTGTCCAATTAGGGATTTTATGCAATCTTCTGCATCCAATAGGTGTGTTTGTGTCATTGGACGAACATTTAGGTCATTTTCGTCCTCCCTAGGCTTATTCTTGTCCAATTAGGGTTTTTAACCAATCTTGTGCATCCAATAAGTTCATTTGTGTCATTGGATGAACATTTAGGTCATTTTCGTCCTCCCTAGGCTTATTCTTGTCCAGTTAGGGTTTTCAACCAATCTTGTGCATCCAATAAGTTCATTTGTGTCATTGGATGAACATTTAGGTCATTTTCGTCCACCCTAGGCTTATTCTTGTCCAATTAGGGTTTTTAACCAATCTTGTGCATCCAATAAGTTCATTTCTGTCATTGGATGAACATTTAGGTCATTTTCGTCCTCCCTAGGCTTATTCTTGTCCAATTAGGGTTTTTAACCAATCTTGTGCATCCAATAAGTTCATTTGTGTCATTGGACGAACATTTAGGTCATTTTCGTCCTCCCTAGGCTTATTCTTGTCCAATTAGGGTTTTTAACCAATCTTGTGCATCCAATAAGTTCATTTGTGTCATTGGATGAATATTTAGGTCATTTTCGTCCTCCCTAGGCTTATTCTTGTCCAATTAGGGTTTTTAACCAATCTTGTGCATCCAATAAGTTCATTTGTGTCATTGGATGAACATTTAGGTCATTTTTGTCCTCTCTAGGCTTATTCTTGTCCAATTAGGGTTTTCAACCAATCTTGTGCATCCAATAAGTTCATTTGTATCATTGGATGAACATTTAGGTAATTTTCGTTCTCCCTAGGCTTATTCTTGTCCAATTAGGGTTTTTAACCAATCTTGTGCATCCAATAAGTTCATTTGTGTCATTGGACGAACATTTAGGTCATTTTCGTCCTCCCTAGGCTTATTCTTGTCCAATTAGGGTTTTTAACCAATCTTGTGCATCCAATAAGTTCATTTGTGTCATTGGATGAACATTTAGGTCATTTTCGTCCTCCCTAGTCTTATTCTTGTCGAATAAGGTTTTTATGCAATCTTGTGCATCCAATAGGTGTGTTTGTGTCATTGGAGGAACATTTAGGTTATTTTCGTCCTCCCTAGTCTTATTCTTGTCCAATTAGGGTTTTTATGCAATCTTGTGCATCTAATAGGTGTCTTTCTGTCATTGGAGGAACATTTAGGTCATTTTCGTCCTCCCTAGTCTTATTCTTGTCGAATTAGGGTTTTTATGCAATCTTGTGCATCCAATAGGTGTGTTTGTGTCATTGGACGAACATTTAGGTCATTTTCGTCCTCCCTAGGCTTATTCTTGTCCAATTAGGGTTTTTAACCAATCTTGTGCATCCAATAAGTTCATTTGTGTCATTGGAGGAACATTTAGGTCATTTTCTTCCTCCCTAGTCTTATTCTTGTCCAATTAGGGTTTTTATGCAATCTTGTGCATCCAATAGGTGTGTTTGTGTCATTGGACGAACTTTTAGGTCATTTTCGTCCTCCCTAGGCTTATTCTTGTCCAATTATGGTTTTTAACCAATCTTGTGCATCCTATAGGTGTGTTTGTGTCATTGGAGGAACATTTAGGTTATTCTCGTCCTCCCTAGTCTTATTCTTGTCCAATTAGGGTTTTTATGCAATCTTGTGCATCCAATAGGTGTGTTTGTGTCATTGGACGAACATTTAGGTCATTTTCGTCCTCCCTAGGCTTATTCTTGTCCAATTAGGGTTTTTAACCAATCTTGTGCATCCAATAAGTTCATTTGTGTCATTGGAGGAACATTTAGGTCATTTTCGTCATCCCTAGTCTTATTCTTGTCCAATTAGGGTTTTAAGCAATCTTGTGCATCCAGTATGTGTGTTTGTGTCATTGGATGAACATTTAGGTCATTTTCGTCCTCCCTATGCTTATTCTTGTCCAATTAGGGTTTTTAACCAATCTTGTGCATCCAATAAGTTCATTTGTGTCATTGGACGAACATTTAGGTCATTTTCGTCCTCCCTAGGCTTATTCTTGTCCAATTAGGGTTTTTAACCAATCTTGTGCATCCAATAAGTTCATTTGTGTCATTGGATGAACATTTAGGTCATTTTCGTCCTTCCTAGTCTTATTCTTGTCCAATTAGGGTTTTTATGCAATCTTGTGCATCCAATAGGTGTGTTTGTGTCATTGGAGGAATATTTAGGTCATTTTCGTCCTCCCTAGTCTTATTCTTGCCCAATTAGGGTTTTTATGCAATCTTGTGCATCCAATAGGTGTGTTTGTGTCGTTGGAAGAACATTTAGGTCATTTTCGTCCTCCCTAAGCTTATTCTTGTCCGATTAGGGTTTTTAACCAATCTTGTGCATTCAATAAGTTCATTTGTGTCATTGGATGAACATTTAGGTCATTTTCGTCCTCCCTAGTCTTATTCTTGTCCAATTAGGGTTTTAAGCAATCTTGTGCATCCAATATGTGGGTTTGTGTCATTGGATGAACGTTTAGGTCATTTTCGTCCTCCCTATGCTTATTCTTGTCCAATTAGGGTTTTTAACCAATCTTGTGCATCCAATAAGTTCATTTGTGTCCTTGGATGAACATTTAGGTCATTTTCATCCCCCTAGTCTTATTCTTGTCCAATTAGGGTTTTTATGCAATCTTGTGCATCCAATAGGTGTGTTTGTGTCATTGGACGAACATTTAGGTCATTTTCGTCCTCCCTAGGCTTATTCTTGTCCAATTAGGGTTTTTAACCAATCTTGTGCATCCAATAAGTTCATTTGTGTCATTGGATGAACATTTAGGTCATTTTCGTCCTCCCTAGGCTTATTCTTGTCCAATTAGGGTTTTTAACCAATCTTGTGCATCCAATAAGTTCATTTGTGTCATTGGATGAACATTTAGGTCATTTTCGTCCTCCCTAGGCTTATTCTTGTCCAATTAGGGTTTTTATGCAATCTTGTGCATCCAATAGGTGTGTTTGTGTCATTGGACGAACATTTAGGTCATTTTCGTCATCCCAAAGCTTATTCTTGTCCAATTAGGGTTTTTATGCAATCTTGTGCATCCAATTGGTGTGTTTGTGTCATTGGACGAACATTTAGGTCATTTTCGTCCTCCCTAGGCTTATTCTTGTTCAATTAGGGTTTTTAACTAACCTTGTGCATCCAATAAGTTCATTTGTGTCATTGGTTGACCATTTAGGTCATTTTCGTCCTCCCTAGGCTTATTCTTGTCCAATTAGAGTTTTTAACCAACCTTGTGCATCCAATAAGTTCATTTGTGTCATTGGTGGATAATTTAGGTCATTTACGTCCTCCCTAGGCTTATTCTTGTCCAATTAGGGTTTTTAATCAATGTTGTGCGTCCAATAAGTTCATTTGTGTCATTGGATGAACATTTAGGTCATTTTCGTCCTCCCTAGGCTTATTCTTGTCCAATTAGGGTTTTTAACCAATCTTGTGCATCCAATAAGTTCATTTGTGTCATTGGATGAACATTTAGGTCATTTTCGTCCTCCCTAGGCTTATTCTTGTCCAATTTGGGTTTTTAACCAATCTTGTCCATCCAATAAGTTCATTTGTGTCATTGGATGAACATTTAGGTCATTTTCGTCCTCCCTAGGCTTATTCTTGTACAATTAAGGTTTTTAACCAATCTTTTGCATCCAATAAGGTCATTTGTGTCAATGGATGAACATTTAGGTCATTTTCGTCCTCCCTAGGCTTATTCTTGTCCAATTAGGGTTTTTAACCAATCTTGTGCATCCAATAAGTTCATTTGTGTCATTGGACGAACATTTAGGTCATTTTCGTCCTCCCTAGGCTTATTCTTGTCCAATTAGGGTTTTTAACCAATCTTGTGCATCCAATAAGTTCATTTGTGTTATTGGAGGAACATTTAGGTCATTTTCGTCCTCCCTAGTCTTATTCTTGTCCAATTAGAGTTTTTATGCAATCTTGTGCATCCAATAGGTGTGTTTGTGTCATTGGACGAACATTTAGGTCATTTTCGTCCTCCCTAGGCTTATTCTTGTCCAAGTAGGGTTTTTAACCAATCTTGTGCATCCAATAAGTTCATTTGTGTCATTGGATGAACATTTAGGTCATTTTCATCCTCCCTAGTCTTATTCTTGTCGCATTAGGGTTTTTATGCAATCTTGTGCATTCAATAGGTGTGTTTGTGTCATTAAAGGAACATTTAGGTCATTTTCGTCCTCCCTAGTCTTATACTTGTCCAATTAGGGTTTTTATGCAATCTTGTGCATCCAATAGGTGTGTTTGTGTCATTGGACGAACATTTAGGTCATTTTCGTCCTCCCTAGGCTTATTCTTGTCCAATTAGGGTTTTTAACCAATCTTGTGCATCCAATAAGTTCATTTGTGTCATTGGATGAACATATAGGTCATTTTCGTCATCCCTAGTCTTATTCTTGTCCAATTAGGGTTTTTATGCAATCTTGTGCATCCAATAGGTGTGTTTGTGTCATTGGAGGAACATTTAGGTCATTTTCGTCCTCCCTAGTCTTATTCTTGTCCAAGTAGGGTTTTTAACCAATCTTGTGCATCCAATAAGTTCATTTGTGTCATTGGATGAACATTTAGGTCATTTTCGTCCTCCCTAGTCTTATTCTTGTCCAATTAGGGTTTTAAGCAATCTTGTGCATCCAATATGTGGGTTTGTGTCATCGGATGAACGTTTAGGTCATTTTCGTCCTCCCTATGCTTATTCTTGTCCAATTAGGGTTTTTAACCAATCTTGTGCATCCAATAAGTTCATTTGTGTCATTGGATGAACATTTTGGTCATTTTCGTCCTCCCTAGTCTTATTCTTGTCCAATTAGGGTTTTTATGCAATCTTGTGCATCCAATAGGTGTGTTTGTGTCATTGGACGAACATTTAGGTCATTTTCGTCCTCCCTAGGCTTATTCTTGTCCAATTAGAGTTTTTAACCAATCTTGTGCATCCAATAAGTTCATTTGTGTCATTGGATGAACACTTAGGTCATTTTCGTCCTCCCTAGTCTTATTCTTGTCCAATTAGGGTTTTTATGCAATCTTGTGCATCCAATAGGTGTGTTTGTGTCATTGGAGGAACATTTAGGTCATTTTCGTCCTCCCTAGTCTTATTCTTGTCCAATTAGGGTTTTTATGCAATCTTGTGCATCCAATAGGTGTGTTTGTGTCATTGGACAAACATTTGGGTCATTTTCGTCCTCCCTAGGCTTATTCGTGTCCAATTAGGGTTTTTAACCAATCTTGTGCATCCAATAAGTTCATTTGTGTAATTGGATGTACATTTAGGTCATTTTCGTCCTCCCTAGGCTTATTCTTGTCCAATTAGGGTTTTTAACCAATCTTGTGCATCCAATAAGTTCATTTGTGTCATTGGATGAACATTTAGGTCATTTTCGTCCTCCCTAGGCTTATTCTTGTCCAATTAGGGTTTTTAACCAATCTTGTGCATCCAATAAGTTCATTTGTGTCATTGGATGAACAGTTAGGTCATTTTCGTCCTCCCTAGGCTTATTCTTGTCCAATTAGGGTTTTTAACCAATCTTGTGCATCCAATAAGTTCATTTGTGTCATTGGACGAACATTTAGGTCATTTTCGTCCTCCCTAGGCTTATTGTTGTCCAATTAGGGTTTTTAACCAAACTTGTGCATCCAATAAGTTCATTTGTGTCATTGGATGAACATTTAGGTCATTTTTGTCCTCCCTAGGCTTATTCTTGTCCAATTAGGGTTTTTAACCAATCTTGTGCATCCAATAAGTTCATTTGTGTCATTGGATGAACATTTAGGTCATTTTCGTCCTCCCTAGGCTTATTCTTGTCCAATAAGGGTTTTTATGCAATCTTGTGCATCCAATAGGTGTGTTTGTGTCATTGGACGAACATTTAGGTCATTGTTTTCCTCCCTAGGCTTATTCTTGTCCAATTAGGGTTTTTAACCAATCTTGTGCATCCAATAAGTTCATTTGTGTCATTGGACGAACATTTAGGTCATTTTCGTCCTCCCTAGGCTTATTCTTGTCCAATTAGGGTTTTTAACCAATCTTGTGCATCCAATAAGTTCATTTGTGTCATTGGATGAACATTTAGGTCATTTTCGTCCCCTCTAGGCTTATTCTTGTCCAATTAGGGTTTTTAACCAATCTTGTGCATCCAATAAGTTCATTTGTGTCATTGGATGAACATTTAGGTCATTTTCGTCCTCCCTAGGCTTATTCTTGTCCAATTAGGGTTTTCAACCAATCTTGTGCATCCAATAAGTTCATTTGTGTCATTGGATGAACATTTAGGTCATTTTCGTCCTCCCTAGGCTTATTCTTGTCAAATTAGGGTTTTTAAACAATCTTGTGCATCCAATAAGTTCATTTGTGTCATTGGACGAACATTTAGGTCATTTTCGTCCTCCCTAGGCTTATTCTTGTCCAATTAGGGTTTTTAACCAATCTTGTGCATCCAATAAGTTCATTTGTGTCATTGGATGAACATTTAGGTCATTATCGTCCTCCCTAGTCTTATTCTTGTCCAATTAGGGTTTTTATGCAATCTTGTGCATCCAATAGGTGTGTTTGTGTCATTGGAGGAACATTTAGGTCATTTTCGTCCTCCCTAGTCTTATTAATGTCCAATTAGGGTTTTTATGCAATCTTGTGCATCCAATAGGTGTGTTTGTGTCATTGGACGAACATTTAGGTCATTTTCGTCCTCCCTAGGCTTATTCTTGTCCAATTAGGGTTTTTAACCAATCTTGTGCATCCAATAAGTTCATTTGTGTCATTGGATGAACATTTAGGTCATTTTCGTCATCCCTAGTCTTATTCTTGTCCAATTAGGGTTTTAAGCAATCTTGTGCATCAAATATGTGTGTTTTTGTCATTGGAAGAACATTTAGGTCATTTTCGTCCTCCCTATGCTTATTCTTGTCCAATTAGGGTTTTTAACCAATCCTGTGCATCCAATAAGTTCATTTGTGTCATTGGATGAACATTTAGGTCATTTTCGTCCTCCCTAGTCTTATTCTTGTCCAATTAGGGTTTTTATGCAATCTTGTGCATCCAATAGGTGTGTTTGTGTCATTGGAGGAACATTTAGGTCATTTTCGTCCTCCCTAGTCTTATTCATGTCCAATTAGGGTTTTTATCCAATCTTGTGCATCCAATAGGTGTGTTTGTATCATTGGACGAACATTTAGGTCATTTTCGTCCTCCCTAGGCTTATTCTTGTCCAATTAGGGTTTTTAACCAATCTTGTGCATCCAATAAGTTCATTTGTGTCATTGGATGAACATTTAGGTCATTTTCGTCATCCCTAGTCTTATTCTTGTCCAATTAGGGTTTTAAGCAATCTTGTGCATCCAATATGTGTGTTTGTGTCATTGGATGAACATTTAGGTCATTTTCGTCCTCCCTATGCTTATTCTTGTCCAATTAGGGTTTTTAACCAATCTTGTGCATCCAATAAGTTCATTTGTGTCATTGGATGAACATTTAGGTCATTTTCGTCCTCCCTAGGCTTGTTCTTGTCCAATTAGGGTTTTTATGCAATCTTGTGCATCCTATAGGTGTGTTTGTGTCATTGGACGAACATTTAGGTCATTTTCGTCCTCCCTAGGCTTATTCTTGTCCAATTAGGGTTTTTATGCAATCCTGTGCATCCAATAGGTATGTTTGTGTCATTGGACGAACATTTAGGTCATTTTCCTCCTACCTAGGCTTATTCTTGTCCAATTAGGGTTTTTAACCAACCTTGTGCATCCAATAAGTTCATTTGTGTCATTGGTTGAACATTTAGGTAATTTTCGTCCTCCCTAGGCTTATTCTTGTCCAATTAGGGTTTTTAACCAACCTTGTGCATCCAATAAGTTCATTTGTGTCATTGGTGGAACATTTAGGTCATTTACGTCCTCCCTAGTCTTATTCTTGTCCAATTAGGGTTTTTATGCAATCTTGTGCATCCAATAGGTGTGTTTGTGTCATTGGAGGAACATTTAGGTCATTTTCGTCCTCCCTAGTCTTATTCTTGTCGAATTAGGGTTTTTATACAATCTTGTGCATCCAATAGGTGTATTTGTGTCATTGGAGAAACATTTAGGTCATTTTCGTCCTCTCTAGTCTTATTCTTGTCCAATTAGGGTTTTTTTTGCAATCTTGTGCATCCAATAGGTGTGTTTGTGTCATTGGACGAACATTTAGGTCATTTTCGTCCTCCCTAGGCTTATTCTTGTCCAATTAGTGTTTTTAACCAATCTTGTGCATCCAATAAGTTCATTTGTGTCATTGGATGAACATTTAGGTCATTTTCGTCATCCCTAGTCTTATTCTTGTCCAATTAGGGTTTTAAGCAATCTTGTGCATCCAATATGTGTGTTTGTGTCATTGGATGAACATTTAGGTCATTTTCGTCCTCCCTATGCTTATTCTTATCCAATTAGTGTTTTTAACCAATCTTGTGCATCCAATAAGTTCATTTGTGTCATTGGCTGAACATTTAGGTCATTTTCGTCCTCCCTAGGCTTATTCTTGTCCAATTAGGGTTTTTAACCAATCTTGTGCATCCAATAAGTTCATTTGTGTCATTCGATGAACATTTAGGTCATTTTCGTCCTCCCTAGGCTTATTCTTGTCCAATTAGGGTTTTTAACCAACCTTGTGCATCCAATAAGTTCATTTGTGTCATTGGTGGAACATTTAGGTCATTTACGTCCTCCCTTGTCTTATTCTTGTCCAATTAGGGTTTTTATGCAATCTTGTGCATCCAATAGGTGTGTTTGTGTCATTGGACGAACATTTAGGTCATTTTCGTCCTCCCTAGGCTTGTTCTTTTCCAATTAGGGTTTTTAACCAATCTTGTGCATCCAATAAGTTCATTTTGTCATTGGAGGAACATTTAGGTCATTTTCGTCCTCCCTAGTCTTACTCTTGTCCAATTAGGGTTTTTATGCAATCTTGTGCATCCAATAGGTGTGTTTGTGTCATCGGACGAACATTTAAGTCATTTTCGTCCTCCCTAAGCTTATTCTTGTCCAATTAGGGTTTTTAACCAATCTTGTGCGTCCAATAAGTTCATTTGTGTCGTTGGATGAACATTTAGGTCATTTACGTCCTCCCTAGGCTTATTCTTGTCCAATTAGGGTTTTTAACCAATCTTGTGCATCCAATAAGTTCATTTGTGTCATTGGATGAACATTTAGGTCATTTTCGTCCTCCCTAAGCTTGTTCTTGTCCAATTAGGGTTTTTATGCAATCTTGTGCATCCTATAGGTGTGTTTGTGTCATTGGACGAACATTTAGGTCATTTTCGTCCTCCCTAGGCTTATTCTTGTCCAATTAGGGTTTTTATGCAATCATGTGCATCCAATAGGTATGTTTGTGTCATTGGACGAACATTTAGGTCATTTTCGTCCTCCCTAGGCTTATTCTTGTCCAATTAGGGTTTTTAACCAACCTTGTGCATCCAATAAGTTCATTTGTGTCATTGGTGGAACATTTAGGTCATTTACGTCCTCCCTAGTCTTATTCTTGTCCAATTAGGGTTTTTATGCAATCTTGTGCATCCAATAGGTGTGTTTGTGTCATTGGAGGAACATTTAGGTCATTTTCGTCCTCCCTAGTCTTATTCTTGTCGAATTAGGGTTTTTATACAATCTTGTGCATCCAATAGGTGTGTTTGTGTCATCGGAGGAACATTTAGGTCATTTTCGTCCTCCCTAGTCTTATTCTTGTCCAATTAGGGTTTTTATGCAATCTTGTGCATCCAATAGGTGTGTTTGTGTCATTGGACGAACATTTAGGTCCTTTTCGTCCTCCCTAGCTTATTCTTGTCCAATTAGGGTTTTTAACCAATCTTGTGCATCCAATAAGTTCATTTGTGTCATTGGATGAACATTTAGGTCATTTTCGTCCTCCCTAGTCTTATTCTTGTCGAATTAGGGTTTTTATGCAATCTTGTGCATCCAATAGGTGTGTTTGTGTCATTGGAGGAACATTTAGGTCATTTTCGTCCTCCATAGTTTTATTCTTATCCAATTAGGGTTTTTATGCAATCTTGTGGATCCAATAGGTGTGTTTGTGTCATTGGACGAACATTTAGGTCATTTTCGTCCTCCCTAGGCTTATTCTTGTCCAATTAGGGTTTTTAACCAATCTTGTGCATCCAATAAGTTCATTTGTGTCATTGGATGAACATTTAGGTCATTTTCGTCCTCCCTAGTCTTATTCTTGTCCAATTAGGGTTTTAAGCAATCTTGTGCATCCAATATGTGGGTTTGTGTCATTGGATGAACGTTTAGGTCATTTTCGTCCTCTCTATGCTTATTCTTGTCCAATTAGGGTTTTTAACCAATCTTGTGCATCCAATAAGTTCATTTGTGTCATTGGACGAACATTTAGGTCATTTTCGTCCTTCCTAGTCTTATTCTTGTCCAATTAGGGTTTTTATGCAATCTTGTGCATCCAATAGGTGTGTTTGTGTCATTGGACGAACATTTAGGTCATTTTCGTCCTCCCTAGGCTTATTCTTGTCCAATTAGGGTTTTTAACCAATCTTGTGCATCCAATAAGTTCATTTGTGTCATTGGATGAACATTTAGGTCATTTTCGTCCTCCCTAGTCTTATTCTTGTCCAATTAGGGTTTTTATGCAATCTTGTGCATCCAATAGGTGTGTTTGTGTCATTGGACGAACATTTAGGTCATTTTCGCCCTCCCTAGGCTTATTCTTGTCCAATTAGGGTTTTTAACCAATCTTGTGCTTCCAATAAGTTCATTTGTGTCATTGGATGAACATTTAGGTCATTTTCGTCCTCCCTAGGCTTATTCTTGTCCAATTAGGGTTTTTAACCAATCTTGTGCATCCAATAAGTTCACTTGTGTCATTGGATGAACATTTAGGTCATTTTCGTCCTCCCTAGTCTTATTCTTGTCCAATTAGGGTTTTAAGCAATCATGTGCATCCAATATGTGTGTTTGTGTCATTGGACGAACATTTAGGTCATTTTCGTCCTCCCTATGCTTATTCTTGTCCAATTAGGGTTTTTAACCAATCTTGTGCATCCAATAAGTTCATTTGTGTCATTGGATGAACATTTAGGTCATTTTCGTCTTCCCTAGGATTATTCTTGTCCAATTAGGGTTTTTAACCAATCTTGTGCATCCAATAGGTGTGTTTGTGTCATTGGATAAACATTTAGGTCATTTTCATCCTCCCTAGTCTTATTCTTGTCCAATTAGGGTTTTAATGTAATCTTGTGCATCCAATAGGTGTGTTTGTGTCATTGGACGAACATTTAGGTCATTTCGCCCTCCCTAGGCATATTATTGTCCAATTAGGGTTTTTAACCAATCTTGTGCATCCAATAAGTTCATTTGTGTCATTGGATGAACATTTAGGTCATTTTCGTCCTCCCTAGGCTTATTCTTGTCCAATTAGGG
>JBBPBR010000278.1:24156-75134 GCA_037974775.1 Cicer pinnatifidum
CCTCCCTAGGCATATTATTGTCCAATTAGGGTTTTTAACCAATCTTGTGCATCCAATAAGTTCATTTGTGTCATTGGATGAACATTTAGGTCATTTTCGTCCTCCCTAGGCTTATTCTTGTCCAATTAGGGTTTTTAACCAATCTTGTGCATCCAATAAGTTCATTTGTGTCATTGGATGAACATTTAGGTCATTTTCGTCCTCCCTAGTCTTATTCTTGTCCAATTAGGGTTTTAAGCAATCTTGTGCATCCAATATGTGTGTTTGTGTCATTGGATGAACATTTAGGTCATTTTCGTCCTCCCTATGCTTATTCTTGTCCAATTAGGGTTTTTATGCAATCTTGTGCATCCAATAGGTTCGTTTGTGTCATTGGAAGAACATTTAGGTCATTTTCGTCCTCCCTAGTCTTATTCTTGTCCAATTAGGGTTTTTATGCAATCTTGTGCATCCAATAGGTGTGTTTGTGTCATTGGACGAACATTTAGGTCATTTTCGTCCTCCCTAGGCTTATTCTTGTCCAATTAGGGTTTTTAACCAATCTTGTGCATCCAATAAGTTCATTTGTGTCATTGGATGAACATTTAGGTCATTTTCGTCCTCCCTAGGCTTATTCTTGTCCAATTAGGGTTTTTAACCAATCTTGTGCATCCAATAAGTTCATTTGTGTCATTGGATGAACATTTAGCTCATTTTCGTTCTCCCTAGGCTTATTCTTGTCCAATTAGGGTTTTTAACCAATCTTGTGCATCCAATAAGTTCATTTGTGTCATTGGATGAACATTTAGGTCATTTTCGTCCTCCCTAGTCTTATTCTTGTCGAATTAGGGTTTTTATGCAATCTTGTGCATCCAATAGGTGTGTTTGTGTCATTGGAGGAACATTTAGGTCATTTTCGTCCTCCCTAGGTTTATTCTTATCCAATTAGGGTTTTTATGCAATCTTGTGCATCCAATAGGTGTGTTTGTGTCATTGGACGAACATTTAGGTCATTTTCGTCCTCCCTAGGCTTATTCTTGTCCAATTAGGGTTTTTAACCAATCTTGTGCATCCAATAAGTTCATTTGTGTCATTGGATGAACATTTAGGTCATTTTCGTCCTCCCTAGGCTTATTCTTGTCCAATTAGGGTTTTTAACCAATCTTGTGCATCCAATAAGTTCATTTGTGTCATTGGATGAACATTTAGGTCTTTTTCGTCCTCCCTAGGCTTATTCTTGTCCAATTAGGGGTTTTAGCCAATCTTGTGCAACCAATAAGTTCATTTGTGTCATTGGAGGAACATTTAGGTCACTTTGGTCCTCCCTAGGGTTATTCTTGTCCAATTAGGATTTTTTAACCAATCTTGTGCATCCAATAAGTTCATTTGTGTCATTGGAGGAACATTTAGGTTATTTTCGTCCTCCCTAGTCTTATTCTTGTCCAATTAGGGTTTTTATGCAATTTTGTGCATCCAATAGGTGTGTTTGTGTCATTGGAGGAACATTTAGGTCAAATTCGTCCTCCCTAGGCTTATTCTTGTCCAATTAGGGTTTTAACCAATCTTGTGCATCCAATAAGTTCATTTGTGTCATTGGATGAACATTTAGGTCATTTTCGTCCTCCCTAGGCTTATTCTTGTCCAATTAGGGGTTTTAGCCAATCTTGTGCAACCAATAAGTTCATTTGTGTCATTGGAGGAACATTTAGTTCACTTTCGTCCTCCCTAGGCTTATTCTTGTCCAATTAGGATTTTTAACCAATCTTGTGCATCCAATAGGTGTGTTTGTGTCATTGGAGGAACATTTAGGTCATTTTCGTCCTCCCCAGTCTTATTCTTGTCCAATTAGGGTTTTTAACCAATCTTGTGCATCCAATAAGTTCATTTGTGTCATTGGATGAACATTTAGGTCATTTTCGTCCTCCCTAGGCTTATTCTTGTCCAATTAGGGTTTTTAACCAATCTTGTGCATCCAATAAGTTCATTTGTGTCATTGGATGAACATTTAGGTCATTTTCGTCCTCCCTAGTCTTATTCTTGTCGAATTAGGGTTTTTATGCAATCTTGTGCATCCAATAGGTGTGTTTGTGTCATTGGAGGAACATTTAGGTCATTTTCGTCCTCTCTAGTTTTATTCTTATCCAATTAGGGTTTTTATGCAATCTTGTGCATCCAATAGGTGTGTTTGTGTCATTGGACGAACATTTAGGTCATTTTCGTCCTCCCTAGGCTTATTCTTGTCCAATTAGGGTTTTTAACCAATCTTGTGCATCCAATAAGTTCATTTGTGTCATTGGATGAACATTTAGGTCATTTTCGTCCTCCCTAGGCTTATTCTTGTCCAATTAGGGTTTTTAACCAATCTTGTGCATCCAATAAGTTCATTTGTGTCATTGGATGAACATTTAGGTCATTATCGTCCTCCATAGTCTTATTCTTGTCTAATTAGGGTTTTAAGCAATCTTGTGCATCCAATATGTGTGTTTGTATCATTGGACGAACATTTAGGTCATTTTCGTCCTCCCTAGGCTTATTCTTGTCCAATTAGGGTTTTTAACCAATCTTGTGCATCCAATAAGTTCATTTGTGTCATTGGATGAACATTTAGGTCATTTTCGTCCTCCCTAGGCTTATTCTTGTCCAATTAGCGTTTTTAACCAATCTTGTGCATCCAATAGGTGTGTTTGTGTCATTGGATGAACATTTAGGTCAGTTTCGTCCTCCCTAGGCTTATTCTTGTCCAATTTGGGTTTCTAACGAATCTTGTGCATCCAATAGGTGTATTTGTGTCATTGGATGGACATTTAGGTCATTTTCGTCCTCCCTAGGCTTATTCTTGTCCAATTAGGGTTTTTAAGCAATCTTGTGCATCCAATAAGTTCATTTGTGTCATTGGATGAACATTTAGGTCATTTTCGTCCTCCCTAGGCTTATTCTTGTCCAATTAGGGTTTTTAACCAATCTTGTGCATCCAATAAGTTCATTTGTGTCATTGGATGAACATTTAGGTCATTTTAATCCACCCTAGGCTTATTCTTGTCCAATTAGGGTTTTTAACCAATCTTGTGCATCCAATAAGTTCATTTGTGTCATTGGATGAACATTTAGGTCATTTTCGTCCTCCCTAGGCTTATTCTTGTCCAATTAGGGGTTTTAGCCAATCTTGTGCAACCAATAAGTTCATTTGTGTCATTAGAGGAACATTTAGTTCACTTTCGTCCTCCCTAGGCTTATTCTTGTCCAATTAGGATTTTTACCCAATCTTGTGCATCCAATAGGTGTGTTTGTGTCATTGGAGGAACATTTAGGTCAATTTCGTCCTCCCCAGTCTTATTCTTGTCCAATTAGGGTTTTTATGCAATCTTGTGCATCCAATAGGTGTGTTTGTGTCATTGGACGAACATTTAGGTCATTTTCGTCGTCCCTAAGCTTATTCTTGTCCAATTAGGGTTTTTAACTAACCTTGTGCATCCAATAAGTTCATTTGTGTCATTGGAGGAACATTTAGGTCATTTTCGTCTTCCCTAGTCTTATTCTTGTCCAATTAGGGATTTTATGCAATCTTGTGCATCCAATTGGTGTGTTTGTGTCATTGGACGAACATTTAGGTCATTTTCGTCCTCCCTAGGCTTATTCTTGTCCAATTAGGGTTTTCAACCAATCTTGTGCATCCAATAAGTTCATTTGTGTCATGGGATGAACATTTAGGTCATTTTCGTCCTCCCTAGGCTTATTCTTGTCCAATTAGGATTTTTAACCAATCTTGTGCATCCAATAAGTTCATTTGTGTCATTGGATGAACATTTAGGTCATTTTCGTCCTCCCTAGGCTTATTCTTGTCCAATTAGGGTTTTTAACCAATCTTGTGCATCCAATAAGTTCATTTGTGTCATTGGTTGAACATTTAGGTAATTTTCGTCCTCCCTAGGCTTATTCTTGTCCAATTAGGGTTTTTAACCAACCTTGTGCATCCAATAAGTTCATTTGTGTCATTGGTGGAACATTTAGGTCATTTACGTCCTCCCTAGTCTTATTCTTGTCCAATTAGGGTTTTTATGCAATCTTGTGCATCCAATAGGTGTGTTTGTGTCATTGGAGGAACATTTAGGTCATTTTCGTCCTCCCTAGTCTTATTCTTGTCGAATTAGGGTTTTTATACAATCTTGTGCATCCAATAGGTGTATTTGTGTCATTGGAGAAACATTTAGGTCATTTTCGTCCTCTCTAGTCTTATTCTTGTCCAATTAGGGTTTTTTTTGCAATCTTGTGCATCCAATAGGTGTGTTTGTGTCATTGGACGAACATTTAGGTCATTTTCGTCCTCCCTAGGCTTATTCTTGTCCAATTAGTGTTTTTAACCAATCTTGTGCATCCAATAAGTTCATTTGTGTCATTGGATGAACATTTAGGTCATTTTCGTCATCCCTAGTCTTATTCTTGTCCAATTAGGGTTTTAAGCAATCTTGTGCATCCAATATGTGTGTTTGTGTCATTGGATGAACATTTAGGTCATTTTCGTCCTCCCTATGCTTATTCTTATCCAATTAGTGTTTTTAATCAATCTTGTGCATCCAATAAGTTCATTTGTGTCATTGGATGAACATTTAGGTCATTTTCGTCCTCCCTAGGCTTATTCTTGTCCAATTAGGGTTTTTAACCAATCTTGTGCATCCAATAAGTTCATTTGTGTCATTCGATGAACATTTAGGTCATTTTCGTCCTCACTAGGCTTATTCTTGTCCAATTAGGGTTTTTAACCAACCTTGTGCATCCAATAAGTTCATTTGTGTCATTGGTGGAACATTTAGGTCATTTACGTCCTCCCTTGTCTTATTCTTGTCCAATTAGGGTTTTTATGCAATCTTGTGCATCCAATAGGTGTGTTTGTGTCATTGGACGAACATTTAGGTCATTTTCGTCCTCCCTAGGCTTATTCTTTTCCAATTAGGGTTTTTAACCAATCTTGTGCATCCAATAAGTTCATTTGTGTCATTGGAGGAACATTTAGGTCATTTTCGTCCTCCCTAGTCTTACTCTTGTCCAATTAAGGTTTTTATGCAATCTTGTGCATCGAATAGGTGTGTTTGTGTCATTGGACGAACATTTAGGTCATTTTCGTCCTCCCTAAGCTTATTCTTGTCCAATTAGGGTTTTTAACCAATCTTGTGCATCCAATAAGTTCATTTGTGTCATTGGATGAACATTTAGGTCATTTTCGTCATCCCTAGTCTTATTCTTGTCCAATTAGGGTTTTTAACCAATCTTGTGCATCCAATAAGTTCATTTGTGTCATTAGATGAACATTTAGGTCATTTTCGTCCTCCCTAGTCTTATTCTTATCGAATTAGGGTTTTAAGCAATCTTGTGCATCCAATATGTGGGTTTGTGTCATTGGACGAACATTTAGGTCATTTTCGTTCTCACTATGCTTATTCTTGTCCAATTAGGGTTTTTAACCAATCTTGTGCATCCAATAAGTTCATTTTTGTCATTGGATGAACATTTGGGTCATTTTCGTCCTCCCTAGTCTTATTCTTGTCCAATTAGGGTTTTTAACCAATCTTGTGCATCCAATAAGTTCATTTGTGTCATTGGATGAACATTTAGGTCATTTTCGTCCTCCCTAGGCTTATTCTTGTCCAATTAGGGTTTTTAACCAATCTTGTGCATCCAATAAGTTCATTTGTGTCATTGGATGAACATTTAGGTCATTTTCGTCCTCCCTAGGCTTATTCTTGTCCAATTAGGGTTTTTAACCAATCTTGTGCATACAATAAGTTCATTTGTGTTAATGGATGAACATTTAGGTCATTTTCGTCCTCCCTAGTCTTATTCTTGTCCAATTAGGGTTTTTATGCAATCTTGTGCATCCAATAGGTGTGTTTGTGTCATTGGAGGAACATTTAGGTCATTTTCGTCCTCCCTACTCTTATTCTTGTCCAATTAGGGTTTTTATACAATCTTGTGCATCCAATAGGTGTGTTTGTGTCATTGGACGAACATTTAGGTCATTTTCGTCCTCCCTAGGCTTATTCTTGTCCAATTAGGGTTTTTAACCAATCTTGTGCATCCAATAAGTGCATTTGTGTCATTGGATGAACATTTAGGTCATTTTCGTCCTCCCTAGGCTTGTTCTTGTCCAATTATGGTTTTTAACCAACCTTGTGCATCCCATAAGTTCATTTGTGTCATTGGTGGAACATTTAGGTCATTTACGTCCTCCCTAGTCTTATTCTTGTCCAATTAGGGTTTTTATGCAATCTTGTGCATCCAATAGGTGTGTTTGTGTCATTGGAGGAACATTTAGGTCATTTTCGTCCTCCCTAGTCTTATTCTTGTCCAATTAGGGTTTTTATACAATCTTGTGCATCCAATAGGTGTGTTTGTGTCATTGGACGAACATTTAGGTCATTTTCGTCCTCCCTAGGCTTATTCTGGTCCAATTAGGGTTTTTAACCAATCTTGTGCATCCAATAAGTTCATTTGTGTCATTGGATGATTATTTAGGTCATTTTCGTCCTCCCTAGGCTTATTTTTGTCCAATTATGGTTTTTAACCAATCTTGTGCTTCCAATAAGTTCATTTTTGTCATTGGATGAACATTTAGGTCATTTTCGTCCTCCCTAGGCTTATTCTTGTCCAATTAGGGTTTTTATGCAATCTTGTGCATCCAATAGGTGTGTTTGTGTCATTGGACGAACATTTAGGTCATTTTCGTCCTCCCTAGGCTTATTCTTGTCCAATTAGGGTTTTTAACCAATCTTGTGCATCCAATAAGTTCATTTGTGTCATTGGATGAACATTTAGGTCATTTTCGTCATCCCTAGTCTTATTCTTGTCCAATTAGGGTTTTAAGCAATCTTGTGCATCCAATATGTGTGTTTGTGTCATTGGATAACCATTTTGGTCATTTTCGTCCTCCCTATGCTTATTCTTGTCCAATTAGGGTTTTTAACCAATCTTGTGCATCCAATAAGTTCATTTGTGTCATTGGATGAACATTTAGGTCATTTACGTCCTCCCTAGGCTTATTCTTGTCCAATTAGGGTTTTTAACCAATCTTGTGCATCCAATAAGTTCATTTGTGTCATTGGATGAACTTTTAGGTCATTTTCGTCATCCCTAGTCTTATTCTTGTCCAATTAGGGTTTTAAGCAATCTTGTGCATCCAATAAGTTCATTTGTGTCATTGGATGAACATTTAGGTCATTTTCGTCCTCCCTAGGCTTATTCTTGTCCAATTAGGGTTTTTAACCAATCTTGTGCATCCAATAAGTTCATTTGTGTCATTGGATCAACATTTAGGTCATTTTCGTCCTCCCTAGGCTTATTCTTGTCCAATTAGGGTTTTTAACCAATCTTGTGCATCCAATAGGTGTGTTTGTGTCATTGGATGATCATTTAGGTCATTTTCGTCCTCCGTAGGCTTATTCTTGTCAAATTAGGGTTTCTAACCAATCTTTTGCATCCAATAGGTGTATTTGTGTCATTGGATAAACAATTAGGTCATTTTCGTGCTCCCTAGGCTTATTCTTGTCCAATTAGGGTTTTTAAGCAATCTTGTGCATCCAATAAGTTCATTTGTGTCATTGGATGAACATTTAGGTCATTTTCGTCCTCCCTAGGCTTATTCTTGTCCAATTAGGGTTTTTAACCAATCTTGTGCATCCAATAAGTTCATTTGTGTCATTGGATCAACATTTAGGTCATTTTCGTCCACCCTAGGCTTATTCTTGTCCAATTAGGGTTTTTAACCAATCTTGTGCATCCAATTGGTGTGTTTGTGTCATTGGATGAACATTTAGGTCATTTTCGTCCTCCCAAGGCTTATTCTTGTCAAATTAGGGTTTTAAGCAATCTTGTGCATCCAATAAGTTCATTTGTGTCATTGGATTTAGATTTAAGTCATTTTCGTCCTCCCTAGGCTTATTCTTGTTCAATTAGGGTTTCTAACCAATCTTGTGCATCCAATAGGTGTGTTTGTGTCATTGGATGAACATTTAGGTCATTTTCGTCCTCCCTAGTCTTATTCTTGTCCATTTAGGGTTTTAAGCAATCTTGTGCATCCAATAAGTTCATTTGTGTCATTGGATGAACATTTAGGTTATTTTCGTCCTCCCTAGGCTTAGTTTTGTGCAATTAGGGTTTTTAACCAATCTTGTGCATCCAATAGGAGTGTTTGTGTCATTAGATGAACATTTAGGTCATTTTCATCCTCCCTAGGCTTATTGATGTCCAATTAGGGTTTTTAACCAATCTTGTGCATCCAATAAGTTCATTTGTGTCATTGGATGAACATTTAGGTCATTTTCGTCCTCCCTAGGCTTATTCTTGTCCAATTAGGGTTTTTAACCAATCTTGTGCATCCAATAAGTTCATTTGTGTCATTGGATGAACATTTAGGTCATTTTCGTCCTCCCTAGGCTTATTCTTGTCCAATTAGGGTTTTTAACCAATCTTGTGCATCCAATAAGTTCATTTGTGTCATTGGACGAACCTTTAGGTCATTTTCGTCCTCCCTAGGCTTATTCTTGTCCAATTAGGGTTTTAAGCAATCTTGTGCATCCAATAAGTTCATTTGTGTCATTGGATGAACATTTAGGTCATTTTCGTCCTCCCTAGGCTTATTCTTGTCCAATTAGGGTTTTTAACCAATCTTGTGCATCCAATAAGTTCATTTGTGTCATTGGATGAACATTTAGGTCATTTTCGTCCTCCCTAGGCTTATTCTTGTCCAATTAGGGTTTTTAACCAATCTTGTGCATCCAATAAGTTCATTTGTGTCATCGGTTGAACATTTAGGTCATTTTCGTCCTCCCTAGGCTTATTCTTGTCCAATTAGGGTTTTTAACCAACCTTGTGCATCCAATAAGTTCATTTGTGTCATTGGTGGAACATTTAGGTCATTTACGTCCTCCCTAGTCTTATTCTTGTCCAATTAGGGTTTTTATGCAATCTTGTGCATCCAATAGGTGTGTTTGTGTCATTGGACGAACAATTAGGTCATTTTCGTCCTCCCTAGGCTTATTCTTGTCCAATTAGGGTTTTTAACCAATCTTGTGCATCCAATAAGTTCATTTGTGTCATTGGATGAACATTTAGGTCATTTTCGTCCTCCCTAGGCTTATTCTTGTCCAATTAGGGTTTTTAACCAATCTTGTGCATCCAATAAGTTCATTTGTGTCATTGGATGAACATTTTGGTCATTTTCGTCCTCCCTAGGCTTATTCTTTTCCAATTAGGGTTTTGATGCAATCTTGTGCATCCAATAGGTGTGTTTGTGTCCTTGGACGAACATTTAGGTCATTTTCGTCCTCCCTAGTCTTATTCTTGTCCAATTAGGGTTTTTATGCAATCTTGTGCATCCAATAGGTGTGTTTGTGTCATTGGAGGAACATTTAGGTCATTTTCGTCCTCCCTAGGCTTATTCTTGTCCAATTAGGGGTTTCAACCAATCTTGTGCATCCAATAAGTTCATTTGTGTCATTGGATGAACATTTAGGTCATTTTCGTCCTCCCTAGGCTTATTCTTGTCCAATTAGGGTTTTTAACCAATCTTGTGCATCCAATAAGTTCATTTGTGTCATTGGATGAACATTTAGGTCATTTTCGTCCTCCCTAGGCTTATTCTTGTCCAATTAGGGTTTTCAACCAATCTTGTGCATCCAATAGGTGTGTTTGTGTCATTGGAGGAACATTTAGGTCATTTTCGTCCTCCCTAGTCTTATTCTTGTCCAATTAGGGTTTTTATGCAATCTTGTGCATCCAATAGGTGTGTTTGTGTCATTGGACGAACATTTAGGTCATTTTCGTCTTCCCTAGGCTTATTCTTGTCCGATTAGGGTTTTTAGGCAATCCTGTGCATCCAATAGGTGTGTTTGTGTCATTGGACGAACATTTTGGTCATTTTCGTCCTCCCTAGGCTTATTCTTGTCCAATTTGGGTTTTTAACCAACCTTGTGCATCCAATAAGTTCATTTGTGTCATTGGTTGAACATTTAGGTCATTTTCGTCGTCCCTAGGCTTATTCTTGTCCAATTAGGGTTTTTAACCAACCTTGTGCATCCAATAAGTTCATTTGTGTCATTGGTGGAACATTTAGGTCATTTACGTCCTCCCTTGTCTTATTCTTGTCCAATTAGGGTTTTTATGCAATCTTGTGCATCCAATAGGTGTGTTTGTGTCATTGGACGAACATTTAGGTCATTTTCGTCCTCCCTAGGCTTGTTCTTTTCCAATTAGGGTTTTTAACCAATCTTGTGCATCCAATAAGTTCATTTGTGTCATTGGAGGAACATTTAGGTCATTTTCGTCCTCCCTAGTCTTACTCTTGTCCAATTAGGGTTTTTATGCAATCTTGTGCATCCAATAGGTGTGTTTGTGTCATTGGACGAACATTTAGGTCATTCTCGTCCTCCCTAAGCTTATTCTTGTCCAATTAGGGTTTTTAACCAATCTTGTGCATCCAATAAGTTCATTTGTGTCATTGGATGAACATTTAGGTCATTTACGTCCTCCCTAGGCTTATTCTTGTCCAATTAGGGTTTTTAACCAATCTTGTGCATCCAATAAGTTCATTTGTGTCATTGGATTAACATTTAGGTCATTTTCGTCCTCCCTAGGCTTGTTCTTGTCCAATTAGGGTTTTTATGCAATCTTGTGCATCCTATAGGTGTGTTTGTATCATTGAACGAACATTTAGGTCATTTTTGTCCTCCCTAGGCTTATTCTTGTCCAATTAGGGTTTTTAGGCAATCCTGTGCATCCAATAGGTGTGTTTGTGTCATTGGACGAACATTTAGGTCATTTTCGTCCTCCCTAGGCTTATTCATGTCCAATTAGGGTTTTTAACCAACCTTGTGCATCCAATAAGTTCATTTGTGTCATTGGTTGAACATTTAGGACATTTTCATCTGCCCTAGGCTTATTCTTGTCCAATTAGGGTTTTTAACCAACCTTGTGCATCCAATAAGTTCATTTGTGTCATTGGTGGTACATTTAGGTCATTTACGTCCTTCCTAGTCTTATTCTTGTCCAATTAGGGTTTTTATGCAATCTTGTGCATCCAATAGGTGTGTTTGTGTCATTGGAGGAACATTTAGGTCATTTTCGTCCTCCCTAGTCTTATTCTTGTCCAATTAGGGTTTTTATGCAATCTTGTGCATCCAATAGATGTGTTTGTTTCATTGGACGAACATTTAGGTCATTTTCGTCCTCCCTAGGCTTATTCTTGTCCAATTAGGGTTTTTAACCAATCTTGTGCATCCAATAAGTTCATTTGTGTCATTGGATGAACATTTAGGTCATTTTCGTCCTCCCTAGGCTTATTCTTGTCCAATTAGGGTTTTTAACCAATCTTGTGTATCCAATAAGTTCAGTAGTGTCATTGGATGAACATTTAGGTCATTTTCGTCCTCCCTAGGCTTATTCTTGTCCAATTAGGGTTTTTATGCAATCTTGTGCATCCAATAGGTGTGTTTGTGTCATTGGACGAACATTTAGGTAATTTTCGTCCTCCCTAGGCTTATTCTTGTCCAATTAGGGTTTTTATGCAATCTTGTGCATCCAATAGGTGTGTTTGTGTCATTGGACGAACATTTAGGTCATTTTCGTCCTCCCTAGGCTTATTCTTGTCCAATTAGGGTTTTTAACCAATCTTGTGCATCCAATAAGTTCATTTGTGTCATTGGATGAACATTTAGGTCATTTTCGTCCTCTCTAGGCTTATTCTTGTCCAATTAGGGTTTTTAACCAATCTTGTGCATCCAATAAGTTCATTTGTGTCATTTGATGAACATTTAGGTCATTTTCGTCCTCCCAAGGCTTATTCTTGTCCAATTAGGGTTTTATGCAATCTTGTGCATCCAATAGGTGTGTTTGTGTCATTGGACGAACATTTAGGTCATTTTCGTCCTCCCTAGGCTTATTCTTGTCCAATTAGGGTTTTTAACCAATCTTGTGCATCCAATAAGTTCATTTGTGTCATTGGATGAACATTTAGGTCATTTTCGTCCTCCCTAGTCTTATTCTTGTCCAATTAGGGTTTTAAGCAATCTTGTGCATCCAATATGTGGGTTTGTGTCATTGGATGAACGTTTAGGTCATTTTCGTCCTCTCTATGCTTATTCTTGTCCAATTAGGGTTTTTAACCAATCTTGTGCATCCAATAAGTTCATTTGTGTCATTGGACGAACATTTAGGTCATTTTCGTCCTTCCTAGTCTTATTCTTGTCCAATTAGGGTTTTTATGCAATCTTGTGCATCCAATAGGTGTGTTTGTGTCATTGGACGAACATTTAGGTCATTTTCGTCCTCCCTAGGCTTATTCTTGTCCAATTAGGGTTTTTAACCAATCTTGTGCATCCAATAAGTTCATTTGTGTCATTGGATGAACATTTAGGTCATTTTCGTCCTCCCTAGTCTTATTCTTATCCAATTAGGGTTTTTATGCAATCTTGTGCATCCAATAGGTGTGTTTGTGTCATTGGAGGAACATTTAGGTCATTTTCGTCCTCCCTAGTCTTATTCTTATCCAATTAGGGTTTTTATGCAATCTTGTGCATCCAATAGGAGTGTTTGTGTCATTGGACGAACATTTAGGTCATTTTCGTCCTCCCTAGGCTTATTCTTGTCCAATTAGGGTTTTTAACCAATCTTGTGCATCCAATAAGTTCATTTGTGTCATTGGATGAACATTTAGGTCATTTTCGTCCTCCCAAGTCTTATTCTTGTCCAATTAGGGTTTTTAACCAACCTTGTGCATCCAATAAGTTCATTTGTGTCAATGGTGGAACATTTAGGTCATTTACGTCCTCCCTAGTCTTATTCTTGTCCAATTAGGGTTTTTATGCAATCTTGTGCATCCAATAGGTGTGTTTGTGTCATTGGAGGAACATTTAGGTCATTTTCGTCCTCCCTAGTCTTATTCTTGTCGAATTAGGGTTTTTATGCAATCTTGTGAATCCAATAGGTGTGTTTGTGTCATTGGAGGAACATTTAGGTCATTTTCGTCCTCCCTAGGCTTATTCTTGTCCAATTAGGGTTTTTAACCAATCTTGTGCATCCAATAAGTTCATTTGTGTCATTGGATGATTATTTAGGTCATTTTCGTCCTCCCTAGGCTTATTTTTGTCCAATTAGAGTTTTTAACCAATCTTGTGCTTCCAATAAGTTCATTTGTGTCATTGGATGAACATTTAGGTCATTTCGTCCTCCCTAGGCTTATTCTTGTCCAATTAGGGTTTTTATGCAATCTTGTGCATCCAATAGGTGTGTTTGTGTCATTGGACGAACATTTAGGTCATTTTCGTCCTCCCTAGGCTTATTCTTGTCCAATTAGGGTTTTTAACCAATCTTGTGCATCCAATAAGTTCATTTGTGTCATTGGATGAACATTTAGGTCATTTTCGTCCTCCCTTGTCTTATTCTTGTCCAATTAGGGTTTTAAGCAATCTTGTGCATCCAATATGTGGGTTTGTGTCATTGGATGAACGTTTAGGTCATTTTCGTCCTCCCTATGCTTATTCTTGTCCAATTAGGGTTTTTAACCAATCTTGTGGATCCAATAAGTTCATTTGTGTTATTGGATGAACATTTAGGTCATTTTCGTCCTCCCTAGTCTTATTCTTGTCGAATTAGGGTTTTTATGCAATCTTGTGCATCCAATAGGTGTGTTTGTGTCATTGGAGGAACATTTAGGTCATTTTCGTCCTCCCTAGTCTTATTCTTGTCTAATTAGGGTTTTTATGCAATCTTGTGCATCCAATAGGTGTGTTTGTGTCATTGGACGAACATTTAGGTCATTTTCGTCCTCCCTAGGCTTATTCTTGTCTGATTAGGGTTTTTAACCAATCTTGTGCATTCAATAAGTTCATTTGTGTCATTGGATGAACATTTAGGTCATTTTCGTCCTCCCTAGTCTTATTCTTGTCCAATTAGGGTTTTTATGCAATCTTGTGCATCCAATAGGAGTGTTTGTGTCATTGGAGGAACATTTAGGTCATTTTCGTCCTCCCTAGTCTTATTCTTGTCCAATTAGGGTTTTTATGCAATCTTGTGCATCCAATTGGTGTGTTTGTGTAATTGGACGAACATTTAGGTCATTTTCGTCCTCCCTAGGCTTATTCTTGTCCAATTAGGGTTTTTAACCAATCTTGTGCATCCAATAAGTTCATTTGTGTCATTGGATGAACATTTAGGTCATTTTCGTCCTCCCTAGTCTTATTCTTGTCGAATTAGGGTTTTTATGCAATCTTGTGCATCCAATAGGTGTGTTTGTGTCATTGGAGGAACATTTAGGTCATTTTCGTCCTCCATAGTTTTATTCTTATCCAATTAGGGTTTTTATGCAATCTTGTGGATCCAATAGGTGTGTTTGTGTCATTGGACGAACATTTAGGTCATTTTCGTCCTCCCTAGGCTTATTCTTGTCCAATTAGGGTTTTTAACCAATCTTGTGCATCCAATAAGTTCATTTGTGTCATTGGATGAACATTTAGGTCATTTTCGTCCTCCCTAGTCTTATTCTTGTCCAATTAGGGTTTTAAGCAATCTTGTGCATCCAATATGTGGGTTTGTGTCATCGGATGAAAGTTTAGGTCATTTTCGTCCTCCCTATGCTTATTCTTGTCCAATTAGGGTTTTTAACCAATCTTGTGCATCCAATAAGTTCATTTGTGTCATTGGATGAACATTTTGGTCATTTTCGTCCTCCCTAGTCTTATTCTTGTCCAATTAGGGTTTTTATGCAATCTTGTGCATCCAATAGGTGTGTTTGTGTCATTGGAAGAACATTTAGGTCATTTTCGTCCTCCCTAGGCTTATTCTTGTCCGATAAGGGTTTTTAACCAATCTTGTGCATTCAATAAGTTCATTTGTGTCGTTGGATGAACATTTAGGTCATTTACGTCCTCCCTAGGCTTATTCTTGTCCAATTAGGGTTTTTAACCAATCTTGTGCATCCAATAAGTTCATTTGTGTCATTGGATGAACATTTAGGTCATTTTCGTCCTCCCTAAGCTTGTTCTTGTCCAATTAGGGTTTTTATGCAATCTTGTGCATCCTATAGGTGTGTTTGTATCATTGGACGAACATTTTGGTCATTTTCGTCCTCCCTAGGCTTATTCTTGTCCAATTAGGGTTTTTAGGCAATCTTGTGCATCCAATAGGTGTGTTTGTGTCATTGGACGAACATTTATGTCATTTTCGTCCTCCCTAGGCTTATTCTGGTCCAATTAGGGTTTTTAACCAACCTTGTGCATCCAATAAGTTCATTTGTGTCATTGGTTGAACATTTAGGTCATTTACGTTCTCCCTAGTCTTATTCTTGTCCAATAAGGGTTTTTATGCAATCTTGTGCATCCAATAGGTGTTTTTGTGTCATTGGAGGAACATTTAGGTCATTTTCGTCCTCCCTAGTCTTATTCTTGTCGAATTAGGGTTTTTATACAATCTTGTGCATCCAATAGGTGTGTTTGTGTCATTGGAGGAACATTTAGGTCATTTTCGTCCTCCCTAGTCATATTCTTGTCCAATTAGGGTTTTTATGCAATCTTGTGCATTCAATAGGTGTGTTTGTGTCATGGGACGAACATTTAGGTCATTTTCGTCCTCCCTAGGCTTATTCTTGTCCAATTAGGGTTTTTAACCAATCTAGTGCATCCAATAAGTTCATTTGTGTCATTGGATGAACATTTAGGTCATTTTCGTCCTCCGTAGTCTTATTCTTGTCGAATTAGGGTTTTTATGCAATCTTGTGCATCCAATAGGTGTGTTTGTGTCATTGGAGGAACATTTAGGTCATTTTCGTCCTCCCTAGTCTTATTCTTGTCCAATTAGGGTTTTTATGCAATCTTGTGCATCCAATAGGTGTGTTTGTGTCATTGGACGAACATTTAGGTCATTTTCGTCCTCCCTAAACTTATTCTTGTCCAATTAGGATTTTTAACCAATCTTGTGCATCCAATAAGTTCATTTGTGTCATTGGTTGAACATTTAGGTCATTTTCGTCCTCCCTAGTCTTATTCTTGTCCAATTAGGGTTTTAAGCAATCTTTTGCATCCAATATGTGTGTTTGTGTCATTGGATGAACATTTAGGTCATTTTCGTCCTCCCTAGTCTTATTTTTGTCCAATTAGGGTTTTAAGCAATCTTGTGCATCCAATATGTGGGTTTGTGTCATTGGATGAACATTTAGGTCATTTTCGTCCTCCCTATGCTAATTCTTGTCCAATTAGGGTTTTTAACCAATCTTGTGCATCCAATAAGTTCATTTGTTTCATTGGATGAACATTTAGGTCATTTTTGTCCTCCCTAGTCTTATTCTTGTCCAATTAGGGTTTTTATGCAATCTTGTGCATCCAATAGGTGTGTTTGTGTCATTGGACGAACATTTAGGTCATTTTCGTCCTCCCTAGGCTTATTCTTGTCCAATTAGGGGTTTAAGCAATCTTTTGCATCCAATATGTGTGTTTGTGTCATTGGATGAACATTTAGGTCATTTTCGTCCTCCCTAGTCTTATTCTTGTCCAATTAGGGTTTTAAGCAATCTTGTGCATCCAATATGTGGGTTTGTGTCATTGGATGAACATTTAGGTCATTTTCGTCCTCCCTATGCTTATTCTTGTCCAATTCGGGTTTTTAACCAATCTTGTGCATCCAATAAGTTCATTTGTGTCATTGGTGGAACATTTAGGTCATTTACGTCCTCCCTAGTCTTATTCTTGTCCAATTAGGGTTTTTATGCAATCTTGTGCATCCAATAGGTGTGTTTGTGTCATTGGAGGAACATTTAGGTCATTTTCGTCCTCCCTAGTCTTATTCTTGTCCAATTAGGGTTTTTATGCAATCTTGTGCATCCAATAGGTGTGTTTGTGTCCTTGGATGAAAATTTAGGTCATTTTCGTCATCCCTAGTCTTATTCTTGTCCAATTAGGGTTTTAAGCAATCTTGTGCATCCAATATGTGGGTTTGTGTCATTGGACGAACATTTAGGTCATTCTATGCTTATTCTTGTCCAATTAGGGTTTTTAACCAATCTTGTGCATTAAATAAGTTCATTTGTGTCATTGGATGAACATTTAGGTCATTTTCGTCCTCCCTAGTCTTATTCTTGTCCAATTAGGGTTTTTATGCAATCTTTTGCATCCAATAGGTGTGTTTGTGTCATTGGAGGAACATTTAGGTCATTTTCGTCCTCCCTAGTCTTATTCTTGTCCAATTAGGGTTTTTATGCAACCTTGTGCATCCAATAGGTGTGTTTGTGTCATTGGAAGAACATTTAGGTCATTTTCATCCTCCCTAGGCTTATTCTTGTCCGATTAGGGTTTTTAACCAATCTTGTGCATTCAATAAGTTCATTTGTGTCATTGGATGAACATTTAGGTCATTTTCGTCCTCCCTAGTCTTATTCTTGTCCAATTAGGGTTTTAAGCAATCTTGTGCATCCAATATGTGGGTTTGTGTCATTGGATGAACGTTTAGGTCATTTTCGTCCTCCCTATGCTTATACTTGTCCAATTAGAGTTTTTTACCAATCTTGTGCATCCAATAAGTTCATTTGTGTCATTGGATGAACATTTAGGTCATTTTCGTCCTCCCTAGTCTTATTCCTCTCCAATTAGGGTTTTAAGCAATCTTGTGCATCCAATATGTGGGTTGGTGTCATTGGATGAACGTTTAGGTCATTTTCGTCCTCCCTATGCTTATTCTTGTCCAATTAGGGTTTTTAACCAATCTTGTGCATCCAATAGGTGTGTTTGTGTCATTGGATGAACATTTAGGTCATTTTCGTCCTCCCTAGTCTTATTCTTGTCCAATTAGGGTTTTTATGCAATCTTGTGCATCCAATAGGTGTGTTTGTGTCATTGGACGAATATTTAGGTCATTTTCGTCCTCCCTAGGCTTATTGTTGTCCAATTAGGGTTTTTAACCAATCTTATGCATCCAATAAGTTCATTTGTGTCATTGGACGAACATTTAGGTCATTTTCGTTATCCCTAGGCTTATTCTTGTCCAATTAGGGTTTTTAACCGATCTTGTGCATCCAATATGTGTGTTTGTGTCATTGGATGAACATTTAGGTAATTTTCGTCCTCCCTATGCTTATTCTTGTCCAATTTGGGTTTTTAACCAATCTCGTGCATCCAATAAGTTCATTTGTGTCATTGGATGAACATTTAGGTCATTTTCGTCCTCCCTAGTCTTATTCTTGTCCAATTAGGGTTTTAAGCAATCTTCTGAATCCAATAGGTGTGTTTGTATCATTGGAGGAACATTTAGGTCATTTTCGTCCTCCCTAGTCTTATTCTTGTCCAATTAGGGTTTTTAACCAATCTTGTGCATACAATAAGTTCATTTGTGTCCTTAGACGAATATTTAGGTCATTTTCGTCCTCCCTAGTCTTATTCTTGTCCAATTAGGGTTTTTTATGCAATCTTGTGCATCCAATAGGTGTGTTTGTGTCATTGGAGGAACATTTAGGTCATTTTCGTCCTCCCTAGTCTTATTCTTGTCCAATTAGGGTTTTTATGCAATCTTGTGCATCCAATAGGTGTGTTTGTGTCATTAGACGAACATTTAGGTCATTTTCGTCCTCCCTAGGCTTATTCTTGTCCAATTAGGGTTATTAACCAATCTTGTGCATCCAATAAGTTCATTAGTGTCATTGGATGAACAATTTGGTCATTTTCGTCCTCCCTAGTCTTATTCTTGTCCAATTAGGGTTTTAAGCAATCTTGTGCATCCAATATGTGTGTTTGTGTCATTGGATGAACATTTAGGTCATTTTCGTCCTCCCTAGTCTTATTCTTGTCCAATTAGGGTTTTAAGCAATCTTGTGCATCCAATAGGTGTGTTTATATCATTGGAGGAACATTTAGGTCATTTTCGTCCTCCCTAGTCTTATTCTTGTCCAATTAGGGTTTTTATGCAATCTTGTGCATCCAATAGGTGTGTTTGTGTCATTGGACGAACATTTAGGTCATTTTCGTCCTCCCTAGGCTTATTCTTGTCCAATTAGGGTTTTTAACCAATCTTGTGCATCTAATAAGTTCATTTGTGTCATTGGATGAACATTTAGGTCATTTTCGTCCTCCCTAGTCTTATTCTTGTCGAATTAGGGTTTTTATGCAATCTTGTGCATCCAATAGGTGTGTTTGTGTCATTGGAGGAACATTTAGGTCATTTTCGTCCTCCCTAGTCTTATTCTTATCCAATTAGGATTTTTATGCAATCTTGTGCATCCAATAGGTGTGTTTGTGTCATTGGACGAACATTTAGGTCATTTTCGTCCTCCCTAGGCTTATTCTTGTCCAATTAGGGTTTTTAACCAATCTTGTGCATCCAATAAGTTCATTTGTGTCATTGGATGAACATTTAGGTCATTTTCGTCCTCCCTAGTCTTATTCTTGTCCAATTAGGGTTTTTAACCAACCTTGTGCATCCAATAAGTTCATTTGTGTCATTGGTGGAACGTTTAGGTCATTTACGTCCTCCCTAGTCTTATTCTTGTCCAATTAGGGTTTTTATGCAATCTTGTGCATCCAATAGGTGTGTTTGTGTCATTGGAGGAACATTTAGGTCATTTTCGTCCTCCCTAGTCTTATTCTTGTCCAATTAGGGTTTTTATGCAATCTTGTGCATCCAATAGGTGTGTTTGTGTCATTGGACGAACATTTAGGTCATTTTCGTCCTCCCTAGGCTTATTCTTGTCCAATTAGGGTTTTTAACCAATCTTGTGCATCCAATAAGTTCATTTGTGTCATTGGATGAACATTTAGGTCATTTTCGTCATCCCTAGTCTTATTCTTGTCCAATTAGGGTTTTTATGCAATCTTGTACATCCAATAGGTGTGTTTGTGTCATTGGACGAACATTTAGGTCATTTTCGTCCTCCCTAGGCTTATTCTTGTCCAATTAGGGTTTGTAACCAATCTTGTGCATCCAATAGGTGTTTTTGTGTCGTTGGAGGAACATTTAGGTCATTTTCGTCCTCCCTAGTCTTATTCTTGTCCAATTAGGGTTTTTATGCAATCTTGTGCATCCAATAGGTGTGTTTGTGTCATTGGACGAACATTTAGGTCATTTTCGTCCTCCCTAGGCTTATTCTTGTCCAATTAGGGTTTTGAACCAATCTTGTGCATCCAATAAGTTCATTTGTGTCATTGGATGAACATTTAGGTCATTTTCGTCCTCCCTAGTCTTATTCTTGTCGAATTAGGGTTTTTATGCAATCTTGTGCATCCAATAGGTGTGTTTGTGTCATTGGAGGAACATTTAGGTCATTTTCGTCCTCCCTAGTCTTATTCTTGTCCAATTAGGGTTTTTATGCAATCTTGTGCATCCAATAGGTGTGTTTGTGTCATTGGACGAACATTTAGGTCATTTTCGTCTTCCCTAGGCTTATTCTTGTCCGATTAGGGTTTTAAGGCAATCCTGTGTATCCAATAGGTGTGTTTGTGTCATTGGACGAACATTTTGGTCATTTTCGTCCTCCCTAGGCTTATTCTTGTCCAATTTGGGTTTTTAACCAACCTTGTGCATCCAATAAGTTCATTTGTGTCATTGGTTGAACATTTAGGTCATTTTCGTCCTCCCTAGGCTTATTCTTGTCCAATTAGGGTTTTTAACCAACCTTGTGCATCCAATAAGTTCATTTGTGTCATTGGTGGAACATTTAGGTCATTTACGTCCCCCCTTGTCTTATTCTTGTCCAATTAGGGTTTTTATGCAATCTTGTGCATCCAATAGGTGTGTTTGTGTCATTGGACGAACATTTAGGTCATTTTCGTCCTCCCTAGGCTTGTTCTTTTCCAATTAGGGTTTTTAACCAATCTTGTGCATCCAATAAGTTCATTTGTGTCATTGGAGGAACATTTAGGTCATTTTCGTCCTCCCTAGTCTTACTCTTGTCCAATTAGGGTTTTTATGCAATCTTATGCATCCAATAGGTGTGTTTGTGTCATTGGACGAACATTTAGGTCATTCTCGTCCTCCCTAAGCTTATTCTTGTCCAATTAGGGTTTTTAACCAATCTTGTGCATCCAATAAGTTCATTTGTGTCATTGGATGAACATTTAGGTCATTTACGTCCTCCCTAGGCTTATTCTTGTCCAATTAGGGTTTTTAACCAATCTTGTGCATCCAATAAGTTCATTTGTGTCATTGGATTAACATTTAGGTCATTTTCGTCCTCCCTAGGCTTGTTCTTGTCCAATTAGGGTTTTTATGCAATCTTGTGCATCCTATAGGTGTGTTTGTATCATTGAACGAACATTTAGGTCATTTTTGTCCTCCCTAGGCTTATTCTTGTCCAATTAGGGTTTTTAGGCAATCCTGTGCATCCAATAGGTGTGTTTGTGTCATTGGACGAACATTTAGGTCATTTTCGTCCTCCCTAGGCTTATTCATGTCCAATTAGGGTTTTTAACCAACCTTGTGCATCCAATAAGTTCATTTGTGTCATTGGTTGAACATTTAGGACATTTTCATCTGCCCTAGGCTTATTCTTGTCCAATTAGGGTTTTTAACCAACCTTGTGCATCCAATAAGTTCATTTGTGTCATTGGTGGTACATTTAGGTCATTTACGTCCTTCCTAGTCTTATTCTTGTCCAATTAGGGTTTTTATGCAATCTTGTGCATCCAATAGGTGTGTTTGTGTCATTGGAGGAACATTTAGGTCATTTTCGTCCTCCCTAGTCTTATTCTTGTCCAATTAGGGTTTTTATGCAATCTTGTGCATCCAATAGGTGTGTTTGTGTCATTGGAAGGACATTTAGGTCATTTTCGTCCTCCCTAGGCTTATTCTTGTCCGATTAGGGTTTTTAACCAATCTTGTGCATTCAATAAGTTCATTTGTGTCATTGGATGAACATTTAGGTCATTTTCGTCCTCCCTAGCCTTATTCTTGTCCAATTAGGGTTTTAAGCAATCTTGTGCATCCAATATGTGGGTTTGTGTCATTGGATGAACGTTTAGGTCATTTTCGTCCTCCCTATGCCTATTCTTGTCCAATTAGGGTTTTTAACCAATCTTGTGCATCCAATAAGTTCATTTGTGTCACTGGATGAACATTAAGGTCATTTTCGTCCTCCCTAGTCTTATTCTTGTCCAATTAGGGTTTTTATGCAATCTTGTGCATCCAATAGGTGTGTTTGTGTCATTGGACGAACATTTAGGTCATTTTCGTCCTCCCTAGGCTTATTCTTGTCCAATTAGGGTTTTTAACCAATCTTGTGCATCCAATAAGTTCATTTGTGTCATTGGATGAACATTTAGGTCATTTTCGTCCTCCCTAGTCTTATTCTTGTCCAATTAGGGTTTTTATGCAGTCTTGTGCATCCAATAGGTGTGTTTGTGTCATTGGAGGAACATTTAGGTCATTTTCGTCCTCCCTAGGCTTATTCTTGTCCAATTAGGGTTTTCAACCAATCTTGTGCATCCAATAAGTTCATTTGTGTCATTGGATGTACATTTAGGTCATTTACGTCCTCCCTAGGCTTATTCTTATCCAATTAGGGTTTTTATGCAATCTTGTGCATCCACTAGGTGTGTTTGTGTCATTGGACGAACATTTAGGTCATTTTCGTCCTCCATAGGCTTATTCTTGTCCAATTAGGGTTTTTATGCAATCCTGTGCATCCAATAGGTGTGTTTGTGTCATTGGACGAACATTTAGGTCATTTTCGTCCTCCCTAGGCTTATTCTTGTCCAATTAGGGTTTTTAACCAATCTTGTGCATCCAATAAGTTCATTTGTGTCATTGGATGAACATTTAGGTCATTTTCGTCCTCCCTTGTCTTATTCTTGTCCAATTAGGGTTTTTATGCAATCTTGTGCATCCAATAGGTGTGTTTGTGTCATTGGAGGAACATTTAGGTCATTTTCGTCCTTCGTAGTCTTATTCTTGTCCAATTAGGGTTTTTATGCAATCTTGTGCATCCAATAGGTGTGTTTGTGTCATTGGACGAACATTTAGGTCATTTTCGTCCTCCCTAGGCTTATTCTTGTCCAATTAGGGTTTTTAACCAATCTTGTGCATCCAATAAGTTCATTTGTGTCATTGGATGAACATTTAGGTCATTTACGTCCTCCCTAGGCTTATTCTTGTCCAATTAGGGTTTTTAACCAATCTTGTGCATCCAATAATTTCATTTGTGTCATTGGATGAACATTTAGGTCATTTTCGTCCTCCATAGGCTTATTCTTGTCCAATTAGGGTTTTTAACCAATCTTTTGCATCCAATAAGTTCATTTGTGTCATTGGACGAACATTTAGGTCATTTTTGTCCTCCCTAGGCTTATTCTTGTCCAATTAGGGTTTTTAACCAATCTTGTGCATCCAATAAGTTCATTTGTGTCATTGGATGAACATTTAGGTCATTTACGTCCTCCCTAGGCTTATTCTTGTCCAATTAGGGTTTTTAACCAATCTTGTGCATCCAATAAGTTCATTTGTGTCATTGGATGAACATTTAGGCCATTTACTTCCTCCCTAGGCTTATTCTTGTCCAATTCGGGTTTTTAACCAATCTTGTGCATCCAATAAGTTCATTTGTGTCATTGGATGAACATTTAGGTCATTTTCGTCCTCCCTAGGCTTATTCTTGTCCAATTAGGGTTTTCAACCAATCTTGTGCATCCAATAGGTGTGTTTGTGTCATTGGAGGAACATTTAGGTCATTTTCGTCCTCCCTAGTCTTATTCTTGTCAAATTAGGGTTTTTATGCAATCTTGTGCATCCAATAGGTGTGTTTGTGTCATTGGAGGAACATTTAGGTCATTTTCGTCCTCCCTAGTCTTATTCTTGTCAAATTAGGGTTTTTATGCAATCTTGTGCATCCAATAGGTGTGTTTGTGTCATTGGACGAACATTTAGGTCATTTTCGTCCTCCCTAGGCTTGTTCTTGCCCAATTAGGGTTTTTAACCAATCTTGTGCATCCAATAAGTTCATTTGTGTCATTGGATGAACATTTAGGTCATTTTCGTCCTCCCTAGGCTTATTCTTGTCCAATTAGGGTTTTCAACCAATCTTGTGCATCCAATAGGTGTGTTTGTGTCATTGGAGGAACATTTAGGTCATTTTCGTCCTCCCTAGTCTTATTCTTGTCAAATTAGGGTTTTTATGCAATCTTGTGCATCCTATAGGTGTGTTTGTGTCATTGGACGAACATTTAGGTCATTTTCGTCCTCCCTAGGCTTATTCTTGTCCAATTAGGGTTTTTAGGCAATCTTGTGCATCCAATAGGTGTGTTTGTGTCATTGGACGAACATTTATGTCATTTTCGTCCTCCCTAGGCTTATTCTGGTCCAATTAGGGATTTTAACCAACCTTGTGCATCCAATAAGTTCATTTGTGTCATTGATTGAACATTTAGGTCATTTACGTTCTCCCTAGTCTTATTCTTGTCCAATTAGGGTTTTTATGCAATCTTGTGCATCCAATAGGTGTGTTTGTGTCATTGGAGGAACATTTAGGTCATTTTCGTCCTCCCTAGTCTTATTCTTGTCGAATTAGGGTTTTTATACAATCTTGTGCATCCAATAGGTGTGTTTGTGTCATTGGAGGAACATTTAGGTCATTTTCGTCCACCCTAGTCATATTCTTGTCCAATTAGGGTTTTTATGCAATCTTGTGCATTCAATAGGTGTGTTTGTGTCATGGGACGAACATTTAGGTCATTTTCGTCCTCCCTAGGCTTATTCTTGTCCAATTAGGGTTTTTAACCAATCTAGTGCATCCAATAAGTTCATTTGTGTCATTGGATGAACATTTAGGTCATTTTCGTCCTCCCTAGTCTTATTCTTGTCGAATTAGGGTTTTTATGCAATCTTGTGCATCCAATAGGTGTGTTTGTGTCATTGGAGGAACATTTAGGTCATTTTCGTCCTCCCTAGTTTTATTCTTATCCAATTAGGGTTTTTATGCTATCTTATGCATCCAATAGGAGTGTTTGTGTCATTGGACGAAAATTTAGGTCTTTTTCGTCCTCCCTAGGCTTATTCTTGTCCAATTAGGGTTTTTAACCAATCTTGTGCATCCAATAAGTTCATTTGTGTCATTGGATGAACATTTAGGTCATTTTCGTCCTCCCAAGTCTTATTCTTGTCCAATTAGAGTTTTTAACCAATCTTGTGCATCCAATAAGTTCATTTGTGTCATTGGATGAACATTTAGGTCATTTTCGTCATCCCTAGTCTTATTCTTGTCCAATTAGGGTTTTAAGCAATCTTGTGCATCCAATATGTGTGTTTGTGTCATTGGATGAACATTTAGGTCATTTTCGTCCTCCCTATGCTTATTCTTGTCCAATTAGGGTTTTTAACCAATCTTGTGCATCCAATAAGTTCATTTGTGTCATTGGATGAACATTTAGGTCATTTACGTTCTCCCTAGGCTTATTCTTGTCCAATTAGGGTTTCAAGCAATCCTGTGCATCCAATAGGTGTGTTTGTGTCATTGGACGAACATTTAGGTCATTTTCGACCACCCTATGCTTATTCTTGTCCAATTAGGGTTTTTAGCCAATCTTGTGCATACAATAAGTTCATTTGTGTCATTGGATGAACATTTAGGTCATTTTCGTCCTCCCTAGTCTTATTCTTGTCCAATTAGGGTTTTTATGCAATCTTGTGCATCCAATAGGTGTGTTTGTGTCATTGGAGGAACATTTAGGTCATTTTCGTCCTCCCTAGTCTTATTCTTGTCCAATTAGGGTTTTTATGCAATCTTGTGCATCCAATAGGTGTGTTTGTGTCATTGGACGAACATTTAGGTCATTTTCGTCCTCCCTAGGCTTATTCTTGTCCAATTAGGGTTTTTAACCAATCTTGTGCATCCAATAAGTTCATTTGTGTCATTGGATGAACATTTAGGTTATTTTCGTCATTCCTAGTCTTATTCTTGTCCAATTAGGGTTTTAAGCAATCTTGTGCATCCAATATGTGTGTTTGTGTCATTGGATGAACATTTAGGTCATTTTCGTCCTCCCTATGCTTATTCTTGTCCAATTAGGGTTTTTATCCAATCTTGTGCATACAATAAGTTCATTTGTGTCATTGGATGAACATTTATGTCATTTTCGTCCTCCCTAGTCTTATTCTTGTCCAATTAGGGTTTTTATGCAATCTTGTGCATCCAATAGGTGTGTTTGTGTCATTGGAGGAACATTTAGGTCATTTTCGTCCTCCCTAGTCTTATTCTTGTCCAATTAGGGTTTTTATGCAATCTTGTGCATCCAATAGGTGTGTTTGTGTCATTGGACGAACATTTAGGTCATTTTCGTCCTCCCTAGGCTTATTCTTGTCCAATTAGGGTTTTTAACCAATCTTGTGCATCCAATAAGTTCATTTGTGTCATTGGATGAACATTTAGGTCATTTTCGTCATCCCTAGTCTTATTCTTGTCCAATTCGGGTTTTAAGCAATCTAGTGCATCCAATATGTGTGTTTGTGTCATTGGATGAACATTTAGGTCATTTTCGTCCTCCCTATGCTTATTCTTGTCCAATTAGGGTTTTTAACCAATCTTGTGCATCCAATAAGTTCATTTGTGTCATTGGATGAACATTTAGGTCATTTTCGTCCTCCCTAGGCTTGTTCTTGTCCAATTAGGGTTTTTAACCAACCTTGTGCATCCAATAAGTTCATTTGTGTCATTGGTGGAACATTTAAGTCATTTATGTCCTCCCTAGTCTTATTCTTGTCCAATTAGGGTTTTTATGCAATCTTGTGCATCCAATAGGTGTGTTTGTGTCATTGGACGAACATTTAGGTCATTTTCGTCCTCCCTACTCTTATTCTTGTCCAATTAGGGTTTTTATACAATCTTGTGCATCCAATAGGTGTGTTTGTGTCATTGGACGAACATTTAGGTCATTTTCGTCCTCCCTAGGCTTATTCTTGTCCAATTAGGGTTTTTAACCAATCTTGTGCATCCAATAAGTTCATTTGTGTCATTGGATGAACATTTAGGTCATTTTCGTCCTCCCTAGGCTTATTCTTGTCCAATTAGGGTTTTTAACCAATCTTGTGTATCCAATAAGTTCAGTAGTGTCATTGGATGAACATTTAGGTCATTTTCGTCCTCCCTAGGCTTATTCTTGTCCAATTAGGGTTTTTATGCAATCTTGTGCATCCAATAGGTGTGTTTGTGTCATTGGACGAACATTTAGGTAATTTTCGTCCTCCCTAGGCTTATTCTTGTCCAATTAGGGTTTTTATGCAATCTTGTGCATCCAATAGGTGTGTTTGTGTCATTGGACGAACATTTAGGTCATTTTCGTCCTCCCTAGGCTTATTCTTGTCCAATTAGGGTTTTTAACCAATCTTGTGCATCCAATAAGTTCATTTGTGTCATTGGATGAACATTTAGGTCATTTTTTTCCTCCCTAGGCTTATTCTTGTCTAATTAGGGTTTTTAACCAATTTTGTGCATCCAATAAGTTCATTTGTGTCATTGGATGAACATTTAGGTCATTTTCGTCCTCCCTAGTCTTATTCTTGTCCAATTAAGGTTTTAAGCAATCTTGTGCATCCAATATGTGTGTTTGTGTCATTGGATGAACATTTAGGTCATTTTCGTCCTCCCTATGCTTATTCTTGTCCAATTAGGGTTTTTAACCAATCTTGTGCTTACAATAAGTTCATTTGTGTCATTGGATGAACATTTAGGACATTTTCGTCCTCCCTAGGCTTATTCTTGTCCAATTAGGGTTTTTATGCAATCTTGTGCATCCAATAGGTGTGTTTGTGTCATTGGACGAACATTTAGGTCATTTTCGTCCTCCCTAGGCTTATTCTTGTCCAATTAGGGTTTTTAACCAATCTTGTGCATCCAATAAGTTCATTTGTGTCATTGGATGAACATTTAGGTCATTTTCGTCCTCCCTAGGCTTATTCTTGTCCAAGTAGGGTTTTTAACCAATCTTTTGCATCCAATAAGTTCATTTGTGTCATTGGATGAACATTTAGGTCATTTTCGTCCTCCCTAGGCTTATTCTTGTCCAATTAGGGTTTTTAACCAATCTTGTGCATCCAATAAGTTCATTTGTGTCATTGGATGAACATTTAGGTCATTTTCGTCCTCCCTAGTCTTATTCTTGTCGAATTAGGGTTTTTATGCAATCTTGTGCATCCAATAGGTGTGTTTGTGTCATTGGAGGAACATTTAGGTCATTTTCGTCCTCCCTAGTCTTATTCTTATCCAATTAGGGTTTTTATGCAATCTTGTGCATCCAATAGGTGTGTTTGTGTCATTGGACGAACATTTAGGTCATTTTTCGTCCTCCCTAGGCTTATTCTTGTCCGATTAGGGTTTTTAACCAATCTTGTGCATCCAATAAGTTCATTTGTGTCATTGGATGAACATTTAGGTCATTTTCGTCCTCCCTAGGCTTATTCTTGTCCAATTAGGGTTTTTATGCAATCTTGTGCATCCAATAGGTGTGTTTGTGTCATTGGACGAACATTTAGGTCATTTTCGTCCTCCCTAGGCTTATTCTTGTCCAATTAGGGTTTTTAACCAATCTTGTGCATCCAATAAGTTCATTTGTGTCATTGGATGAACATTTAGGTCATTTTCGTCATCCCTAGTCGTATTCTTGTCCAATTAGGCTTTTAAGCAATCTTGTGCATCCAATATGTGTGTTTGTGTCATTGGATCAACATTTAGGTCATTTTCGTCCTCCCTATGCTTATTCTTGTCCAATTAGGGTTTTTAACCAATCTTGTGCATCCAATAAGTTCATTTGTGTCATTGGATGAACATTTAGGTCATTTTCGTCCTCCCTAGGCTTGTTCTTGTCCAATTAGGGTTTTTATGCAATCTTGTGCATCCTATAGGTGTGTTTGTGTCATTGGACGATAATTTATGTCATTTTCGTCCTCCCTAGGCTTATTCTTGTCCAATTAGGGTTTTTATGCAATCTTGTGCATCCAATAAGTTCATTTGTGTCATTGGATGAACATTTAGGTCATTTTCGTCCTCCCTAGGCTTATTCTTGTCCGATTAGGGTTTTGAACCAATGTTGTGCATTCAATAAGTTCATTTGTGTCATTGGATGAACATTTAGGTCATTTTCGTCCTCCCTAGTCTTATTCTTGTCCAATTAGGGTTTTAAGAAATCTTGTGCATCCAATATGTGGGTTTGTGTCATTTGATGAACATTTAGGTCATTTTCGTCCTCCCTATGCTTATTCTTGTCCAATTAGGGTTTTTAACCAATCTTGTGCATCCAATAAGTTCATTTGTGTCATTGGATGAACATTTAGGTCATTTTCGTCCTCCCTAGTCTTATTCTTGTCCTATTAGGGTTTTATGCAATCTTTTGCATCCAATAGGTGTGTTTGTGTCATTGGACGAACATTTAGGTCATTTTCGTCCTCCCTAGGCTTATTCTTGTCCAATTAGGGTTTTTAACCAATCTTGTGCATCCAATAAGTTCATTTGTGTCATTGGATGAACATTTAGGTCATTTTCGTCATCCCTAGTTTTATTCTTGTCCAATTAGGGTTTTTAAGCAATCTTGTGCATCCAATAGGTGTGTTTGTGTCATTGGACGAACATTTAGGTCATTTTCGTCCTCCCTAGGCTTATTCTTGTCCAATTAGGGTTTTTAACCAATCTTGTGCATCCAGTAAGTTCATTTGTTTCATTGGATGAACATTTAGGTCATTTTCGTCCTCCCTAGTCTTATTCTTGTCCAATTAGGGTTTTTAAGCAATCTTGTGCATCCAATAGGTGTGTTTGTGTCATTGGACGAACATTTAGGTCATTTTCGTCCTCCCTAGTCTTATTCTTGTCCAATTAGGGTTTTTATGCAATCTTGTGCATCCAATAGGTGTGTTTGTGTCATTGGATGAACATTTAGGTCATTTTCGTCCTCCCTAGTCTTATTATTGTCCAATTAGGGTTTTTATGCAATCTTGTGCATCCAATAGGTGTGTTTGTGTCATTGGACGAACATTTAGGTCATTTTCGTCCTCCCTAGGCTTATTCTTGTCCAATTAGGGTTTTTAACCAATCTTGTGCATCCAATAAGTTCATTTGTGTCATTGGATGAACATTTAGGTCATTTTCGTCATCCCTAGTCTTATTCTTGTCCAATTAGGGTTTTAAGCAATCTTGTGCATCCAATATGTGGGTTTGTGTCATTGGATGAACGTTTAGGTCATTTTCGTCCTCCCTATGCTTATTCTTGTCCAATTAGGGTTTTTATGCAATCTTGTGCATCCAATAGGTGTGTTTGTGACATTGGAGGAACATTTAGGTCATTTTCGTCCTCCCTAGTCTTATTCTTGTCCAATTAGGGTTTTTATGCAATCTTGTGCATCCAATAGGTGTGTTTGTGTCATTGGACGAACATTTAGGTCATTTTCGTCCTCCCTAGGCTTATTCTTGTCCGATTAGGGTTTTTAACCAATCTTGTGCATTCAATAAATTCATTTGTGTCATTGGATGTACATTTAGGTCATTTTCGTCCTCCCTAGTCTTATTCTTGTCCAATTAGGGTTTTTATGCAATCTTGTGCATCCAATAGGTGTGTTTGTGTCATTGGAGGAACATTTAGGTCATTTTCGTCCTCCCTAGTCTTATTCTTGTCCAATTAGGGTTTTTATGCAATCTTGTGCATCCAATAGGTGTGTTTGTGTCATTGGAAGAACATTTAGGTCATTTTCGTCCTCCCTAGGCTTATTCTTGTCCGATTAGGGTTTTTAACCAATCTTGTGCATTCAATAAGTTCATTTGTGTCATTGGATGAACATTTAGGTCATTTTCGTCCTCCCTAGTCTTATTCTTGTCCAATTAGGGTTTTAAGCAATCTTGTGCATCCAATATGTGGGTTTGTGTCATTGGATGTACGTTTAGGTCATTTTCGTCCTCCCTATGCTTATTCTTGTCCAATTAGGGTTTTTAACCAATCTTGTGCATCCAATAAGTTCATTTGTGTCATTGGATGAACATTTAGGTCATTTTCGTCCTCCCTAGTCTTATTCTTGTCCAATTAGGGTTTTTATGCAATCTTGTGCATCCAATAGGTGTGTTTGTGTCATTGGACGAACATTTAGGTCATTTTCGTCCTCCCTAGGCTTATTCTTGTCCAATTAGGGTTTTTAACCAATCTTGTGCATCCTATAAGTTCATTTATGTCATTGGAGGAATATTTAGGTCATTTTCATCCTCCTTAGTCTTATTCTTGTCCAATTAGGGTTTTTATGCAATCTTGTGCATCCAATAGGTGTGTTTGTGTCATTGGAAGAACATTTAGGTAATTTTCGTCCTCCCTAGGCTTATTCTTGTCCGATTAGGGTTTTTAACCAATCTTGTGCATTCAATAAGTTCATTTGTGTCATTGGACGAACATTTAGGTCATTTTCGTCCTCCCTAGGCTTATTCTTGTCCGATTAGGGTTTTTAATCAATCTTGTGCATCCAATATGTGGGTTTGTGTCATTGGATGAACGTTTAGGTCATTTTCGTCCTCCCTATGCTTATTCTTGTCCAATTAGGGTTTTTAACCAATCTTGTGCATCCAATAAGTTCATTTGTGTCATTGGATGAACATTTAGGTCATTTTCGGCCTCCCTAGTCTTATTCTTGTCCAATTAGGGTTTTTATGCAATCTTGTGCATCCAATAGGTGTGTTTGTGTCATTGGATGAACATTTAGGTCATTTTCGTCCTCCCTAGGCTTATTCTTGTCCAATTAGGGTTTTTAACCAATCTTGTGCATCCAATAAGTTCATTTGTGTCATTGGATGAACATTTAGGTCATTTTCGTCCTCCCTAGGCTTATTCTTGTCCAATTAGGGTTTTTATGCAATCTTGTGCATCCAATCGGTGTGTTTGTGTCATTGGACGAACATTTAGGTCATTTTCGTCCTCCCTAGGCTTATTCTTGTCCAATTAGGGTTTTTAACCAATCTTGTGCATCCAATAAGTTCATTTGTGTCATTGGATGAACATTTAGGTCATTTTCGTCATCCCTAGTCTTATTCTTGTCCAATTAGGGTTTTAAGCAATCTTGTGCATCCAATATGTGTGTTTGTGTCATTGGATGAACATTTAGGTCATTTTCGTCCTCCCTATTCTTATTCTTGTCCAATTAGGGTTTTTAACCAATCTTATGCATCCAATAAGTTCATTTGTGTCATTGGATGAACATTTAGGTCATTTACGTCCTCCCTAGGCTTATTCTTGTCGAATTAGGGTTTTTAACCTATCTTGTGCATCCAATAAGTTCATTTGTGTCATTGGATGAACATTTAGGTCATTTTCGTCCTCCCTAGGCTTGTTCTTGTCCAATTAGGGTTTTTATGCAATCCTGTGCATCCTATAGGTGTGTTTGTGTCATTGGACGAACATTTAGGTCATTTTCGTCCTCCCTAGGCTTATTCTTGTCCAATTAGGGTTTTTAGGCAATCCTGTGCATCCAATAGGTGTGTTTGTGTCATTGGACGAACATTTAGGTCATTTTCGTAACCAACCTTGTGCATCCAATAAGTTCATTTGTGTCATTGGTTGAACATTTAGGTCATTTTCGTCCTCCCTAGGCTTATTCTTGTCCAATTAGGGTTTTTAACCAACCTTGTGCATCCAATAAGTTCATTGTTATCATTGGTGGAACATTTAGGTCATTTACGTTCTCCCTAGTCTTATTCTTGTCCAATTAGGGTTTTTATGCAATCTTGTGCATCCAATAGGTGTGTTTGTGTCATTGGAGGAACATTTAGGTCATTTTTGTCCTCCCTAGTCTTATTCTTGTCGAATTAGGGTTTTTATACAATCTTGTGCATCCAATAGGTGTGTTTGTGTCATTGGAGGAACATTTAGGTCATTTTCGTCCTCCCTAGTCTTATTCTTGTCCAATTAGGGTTTTTATGCAATCTTGTGCATCCAATAGGTGTGTTTGTGTCATTGGACGAACATTTAGGTCATTTTCGTCCTCCCTAGGCTTATTCTTGTCCGATTAGGGTTTTTAACCAATCTTGTGCATTCAATAAGTTCATTTGTGTCATTGGATGAACAATTAGGTCATTTTCGTCCTCCCTAGGCTTATTCTTGTCAAATTAGGGTTTAGGGTTTATGGTTTTTATGCAATCTTGTGCATCCAATAGGTGTGTTTGTGTCATTGGACGAACATTTAGGTCATTTTCGTCCTCCCTAGGCTTATTCTTGTCCAATTAGGGTTTTTAACCAATCTTGTGCATCCAATAAGTTCATTTGTGTCATTGGATGAACATTTAGGTCATTTTCGTCCTCCCTAGTCTTATTCTTGTCCAATTAGGGTTTTTAACCAACATTGTGCATCCAATAAGTTCATTTGTGTCATTGGTGGAACGTTTAGGTCATTTACGTCCTCCCTAGTCTTATTCTTGTCCAATTAGGGTTTTTATGCAATCTTGTGCATCCAATAGGTGTGTTTGTGTCATTGGAGGAACATTTAGGTCATTTTCGTCCTCCCTAGTCTTATTCTTGTCCAATTAGGGTTTTTATGCAATCTTGTGCATCCAATAGGTGTGTTTGTGTCATTGGACGAACATTTAGGTCATTTTCGTCCTCCCTAGGCTTATTCTTGTCCAATTAGGGTTTTTAACCAATCTTGTGCATCCAATAAGTTCATTTGTGTCATTGGATGAACATTTAGGTAATTTTCGTCGTCCTTAGTCTTATTCTTGTCGAATTAGGTTTTTATGCAATCTTGTGCATCCAATAGGTGTGTTTGTGTCATTGGAGGAACATTTAGGTCATTTTCGTCCTCCCTAGTCTTATTCTTGTCCAATTAGGGTTTTTATGCAATCTTGTGCATCCAATAGGTGTGTTTGTGTCATTGGACGAACATTTAGGTCATTTTCGTCCTCCCTAGTCTTATTCTTGTCCAATTAGGGTTTTTATGCAATCTTGTGCATCCAATAGGTATGTTTGTGTCATTGGACGAACATTTAGGTCATTTTCGTCCTCCCTAGGCTTATCCTTGTCCAAGTAGGGTTTTTAACCAATCTTGTGCATCCAATAAGTTCATTTGTGTCATTGGATGAACATTTAGGTCATTTTCGTCATCCCTAGTCTTATTCTTGTCCAATTAGGGTTTTAAGCAATCTTGTGCATCCAATATGTGTGTTTGTGTCATTGGAGGAACATTTAGGTCATTTTCGTCCTCCCTAGTCTTATTCTTGTCCAATTAGGGTTTTTATGCAATCTTGTGCATCCAATAGGTGTGTTTGTGTCATTGGACGAACTTTTAGGTCATTTTCGTCCTCCATAGGCTTATTCTTGTCCAATTAGGGTTTTTAACAAATCTTGTGTATCCAATAAGTTCATTTGTGTCATTGGATGAACATTTAGGTCATTTTCGTCCTCCCTAGTCTTATTCTTGTCGAATAAGGGTTTTTATGCAATCTTGTGCATCCAATAGGTGTGTTTGTGTCATTGGATGAACATTTAGGTCATTTTCGTCCTCCCTAGTCTTATTCTTGTCCAATTAGGGTTTTTATGCAATCTTGTGCATCCAATAGGTGTGTTTGTGTCATTGGACGAACATTTAGGTCATTTTCGTCCTCCCTAGTCTTATTCTTGTCCAATTAGGGTTTTAAGCAATCTTGTGCATCCAATATGTGGGTTTGTGTCATTGGATGAACATTTAGGTCATTTTCGTCCTCCCTATGCTAATTCTTGTCCAATTAGGGTTTTTAACCAATCTTGTGCATCCAATAAGTTCATTTGTGTCATTGGATGAACATTTAGGTCATTTTCGTCCTCCCTAGTCTTATTCTTGTCCAATTAGGGTTTTTATGCAATCTTGTGCGTCCAATAGGTGTGTTTGTGTCATTGGACGAACATTTAGGTCATTTTCGTCCTCCCTAGGCTTATTCTTGTCCAATTAGGGTTTTTAACCAATCTTGTGCATCCAATAGGTTCATTTGTGTCATTGGATGAACATTTAGGTCATTTTAGTCCTCCCTAGGCTTATTCTTGTCCAATTAGGGTTTTTAACCAATCTTGTGCATCCAATAAGTTCATTTGTGTCATTGGATGAACATTTAGGTCATTTTCGTCCTCCCTAGTCTTATTCTTGTCCAATTAGGGTTTTTATGCAATATTGTGCATCCAATAGGTGTTTTGTGTCATTGGAGGAACATTTAGGTCATTTTCGTCCTCCCTAGTCTTATTCTTGTCCAATTAGGGTTTATATGCAATCTTGTGCATCCAATAGGTGTGTTTGTATCATTGGACGAACATTTAGGTCATTTTCGTCCTCCCTAGGCTTATTCTTGTCCAATTAGGGTTTTTAACCAATCTTGTGCATCCAATAAGTTCATTTGTGTCATTGGATGAACATTTAGGTCATTTTCGTCATCCCTAGTCTTATTCTTGTCCAATTAGGGTTTTAAGCAATCTTGTGCATCCAATATGTGTGTTTGTGTCATTGGATGAACATTTAGGTCATTTTCGTCCTCCCTATGCTTATTCTTGTCCAATTAGGGTTTTTAACCAATCTTGTGCATCCAATAAGTTCATTTGTTTCATTGGAGGAACATTTAGGTCATTTACGTCCTCCCTAGGCTTATTCTTGTCCAATTAGGGTTTTTAACCAATCTTGTGCATCCAATAAGTTCATTTGTGTCATTGGATGAACATTTAGGTCATTTTCGTCCTCCCTAGGCTTGTTCTTGTACAATTAGGGTTTTTAACCAACCTTGTGCATCCAATAAGTTCATTTGTGTCATTGCTGGAACATTTAGGTCATTTACGTCCTCCCTAGTCTTATTCTTGTCCAATTAGGGTTTTTATGCAATCTTGTGCATCCAATACGTGTGTTTGTGTCATTGGAGGAACATTTAGGTCATTTTCGTCATCCCTAGTCTTATTCTTGTCCAATTAGGGTTTTTATACAATCTTGTGCATCCAATAGGTGTGTTTGTGTCATTGGACGAACATTTAGGTCATTTTCGTCCTCCCTTGGCTTATTCTTGTCCAATTAGGGTTTTTAACCAATCTTGTGCATCCAATAAGTTCATTTGTGTCATTGGATGAACATTTAGGTCATTTTTGTCCTCCCTAGGCTTATTCTTGTCCAATTAGGGTTTTTAACCAATCTTGTGCATCCAATAAGTTCATTTGTGTCATTGGATGAACATTTAGGTCATTTTCGTCCTCCCTAGGCTTATTCTTGTCCAATTAGGGTTTTCAACCAATCTCGTGCATCCAATAAGTTCATTTGTGTCATTGGATGAACATTTAGGTCATTTTCGTCCTCCCTAGGCTTATTCTTGTCCAATTAGGGTTTTTAAACAATCTTGTGCATCCAATAAGTTCATTTGTGTCATTGGATGAACATTTAGGTCATTTTCGTCCTCCCTAGGCTTATTCTTGTCCAATTAGGGTTTTTAACCAATCTTGTGCATCCAATAATTTCATTTGTGTCATTGGATGAACATTTAGGTCATTTTCGTCCTCCCTAGTCTTATTCTTGTCCAATTAGGGTTTTTATGCAATCTTGTGCATCCAATAGGTGTGTTTGTGTCATTGGAGGAACATTTAGGTCATTTTCGTCCTCCCTAGTCTTATTCTTGTCCAATTAGGGATTTTATGCAATCTTGTGCATCCAATAGGTGTGTTTGTGTCATTGGACGAACATTTAGGTCATTTTCGTCATCTTTAGGCTTATTCTTGTCCAATTAGGGTTTTCAACCAATCTTGTTTATCCAATAAGTTCATTTGTGTCATTGGATGAACATTTAGGTCATTTTTTTCCTCCCTAGGCTTATTCTTGTCCAATTAGGGTTTTTAACCAATCTTATGCATCCAATAAGTTCATTTGTGTCATTGGATGAACATTTAGGTCATTTTCGTCCTCCCTAGTCTTATTCTTGTCCAATTAGGGTTTTTATGCAATCTTGTGCATCCAATAGGTGTGTTTGTGTCAATGGATGAACATTTACGTCATTTTCGTCCTTCCTATGCTTATTCTTGTCCAATTAGGGTTTTTAACCAACCTTGTGCATCCAATAAGTTCATTTGTGTCATTGGTTGAACATTTAGGTCATTTTCGTCCTCCCTAGGCTTATTCTTGTCCAATTAGGGTTTTTAACCAATCTTGTGCATCCAATAAGTTCATTTGTGTCATTGGATGAACATTTAGGTCATTTTCGTCCTCCCTAGGCTTATTCTTGTCCAATTAGGGTTTTCAACCAATCTTGTGCATCCAATAAGATCATTTGTGGCATTGGATGAACATTTAGGTCAATTTCGTCCTCCCTAGGCTTATTCTTGTCGAGTTAGGATTTTTAACCAATCTTGTGCATCCAATAACTTCATTTGTGTCATTGGATGAACATTTAGGTCATTTTCGTCCTCCTTAGTCTTATTCTTGTCCAATTAGGGTTTTTATGCAATCTTGTGCATCCAATAGGCGTGTTTGTGTCATTGGATGAACATTTAGGTCATTTTCGTCCTCCCTAGGCTTATTCTTGTCCAATTAGGGTTTTTAACCAATCTTGTGCATCCAATAAGTTCATTTGTGTCATTGGATTAACATTTAGGTCATTTTCGTCCACCCTAGGCTTATTCTTGTCCAATTAGTGTTTTTAACCAATCTTGTGCATCCAGTAGGTGTGTTTGTGTCATTGGATGAACATTTAGGTCATTTTCGTCCTCCCTAAGCTTATTCTTGTCCAATAAGGGTTTTTAACCAATCTTGGGCATCCAATAGGTGTGTTTGTGTCATTGGATGAACATTTAGGTCATTTTCGTCCTCCCTAGGCTTATTCTTGTCCAATTAGGGTTTTTAACCAATCTTGTGCATCCAATAAGTTCATTTGTGTCATTGGATGAACATTTAGGTCATTTTCGTCCTCCCTAGGCTTATTCTTGTCCAATTAGGGTTTTTAACCAATCTTGTGCATCCAATAAGTTCATTTGTGTCATTGGATGAACATTTAGGTCATTTTCGTCCTCCCTAGGCTTATTCTTGTCCAATTAGGCTTTTTAGCCAATCTTGTGCATCTAATAAGTTCATTTGTGTCATTGGAGGAACATTTAGGTCATTTTCGTCCTCCTTAGGCTTATTCTTGTCCAATTAGGGTTTTTAACCAATCTTGTGCATCCAATAAGTTCATTTGTGTCATTGGATGAACATTTAGGTCATTTTCGTCCTCCCTAGGCTTGTTCTTGTCCAATTAGGGTTTTTATGCAATCTTGTGCATCAAATAAGTTCATTTGTGTCATTCGATGAACATTTAGGTCATTTTCGTCATCCCTAGTCTTATTCTTGTCCAATTAGGGTTTTAAGCAATCTTGTGCATCCAATATGTGTGTTTGTGTCATTGGATGAACATTTAGGTCATTTTCGTCCTCCCTATGCTTATTCTTATCCAATTAGTGTTTTTAACCAATCTTGTGCATCCAATAAGTTCATTTGTGTCATTGGCTGAACATTTAGGTCATTTTCGTCCTCCATAGGCTTATTCTTGTCCAATTAGGGTTTTTAAACAATCTTGTGCATCCAATAAGTTCATTTGTGTCATTGGATGAACATTTAGGTCATTTTCGTCCTCCCTAGGCTTATTCTTGTCCAATTAGGGTTTTTAACCAATCTTGTGCATCCAATAAGTTCATTTGTGTCATTGGATGAACATTTAGGTCATTTTAGTCCTCCCTAGGCTTATTCTTGTCCAATTAGGGTTTTTAACCAATCTTGTGCATCCAATAAGTTCATTTGTGTCATTGGATGAACATTTAGGTCATTTTCGTCCTCCCTAGTCTTATTCTTGTCGAATTAGGGTTTTTATGCAATCTTGTGCATCCAATAGGTGTGTTTGTGTCATTGGAGGAACATTTAGGTCATTTTCGTCCTCCCTAGTCTTATTCTTGTCCAATTAGGGTTTTTATGCAATCTTGTGCATCCAATAGGTGTGTTTGTGTCATTGGACGAACATTTAGGTCATTTTCGTCCTCCCTAGGCTTATTCTTGTCCAATTAGGGTTTTTAACCAATCTTGTGCATCCAATAAGTTCATTTGTGTCATTGGATGAACATTTAGGTAATTTTCGTCGTCCTTAGTCTTATTCTTGTCGAATTAGGTTTTTATGCAATCTTGTGCATCCAATAGGTGTGTTTGTGTCATTGGAGGAACATTTAGGTCATTTTCGTCCTCCCTAGTCTTATTCTTGTCCAATTAGGGTTTTTATGCAATCTTGTGCATCCAATAGGTGTGTTTGTGTCATTGGACGAACATTTAGGTCATTTTCGTCCTCCCTAGGCTTATTCTTGTCCGATTAGGGTTTTTAACCAATCTTGTGCATTCAATAAGTTCATTTGTGTCATTGGATGAACAATTAGGTCATTTTCGTCCTCCCTAGGCTTATTCTTGTCAAATTAGGGTTTAGGGTTTATGGTTTTTATGCAATCTTGTGCATCCAATAGGTGTGTTTGTGTCATTGGACGAACATTTAGGTCATTTTCGTCCTCCCTAGGCTTATTCTTGTCCAATTAGGGTTTTTAACCAATCTTGTGCATCCAATAAGTTCATTTGTGTCATTGGATGAACATTTAGGTCATTTTCGTCCTCCCTAGTCTTATTCTTGTCCAATTAGGGTTTTTAACCAACATTGTGCATCCAATAAGTTCATTTGTGTCATTGGTGGAACGTTTAGGTCATTTACGTCCTCCCTAGTCTTATTCTTGTCCAATTAGGGTTTTTATGCAATCTTGTGCATCCAATAGGTGTGTTTGTGTCATTGGAGGAACATTTAGGTCATTTTCGTCCTCCCTAGTCTTATTCTTGTCCAATTAGGGTTTTTATGCAATCTTGTGCATCCAATAGGTGTGTTTGTGTCATTGGACGAACATTTAGGTCATTTTCGTCCTCCCTAGGCTTATTCTTGTCCAATTAGGGTTTTTAACCAATCTTGTGCATCCAATAAGTTCATTTGTGTCATTGGATGAACATTTAGGTCATTTTTTTCCTCCCTAGGCTTATTCTTGTCTAATTAGGGTTTTTAACCAATTTTGTGCATCCAATAAGTTCATTTGTGTCATTGGATGAACATTTAGGTCATTTTCGTCCTCCCTAGTCTTATTCTTGTCCAATTAAGGTTTTAAGCAATCTTGTGCATCCAATATGTGTGTTTGTGTCATTGGATGAACATTTAGGTCATTTTCGTCCTCCCTATGCTTATTCTTGTCCAATTAGGGTTTTTAACCAATCTTGTGCTTACAATAAGTTCATTTGTGTCATTGGATGAACATTTAGGACATTTTCGTCCTCCCTAGGCTTATTCTTGTCCAATTAGGGTTTTTATGCAATCTTGTGCATCCAATAGGTGTGTTTGTGTCATTGGACGAACATTTAGGTCATTTTCGTCCTCCCTAGGCTTATTCTTGTCCAATTAGGGTTTTTAACCAATCTTGTGCATCCAATAAGTTCATTTGTGTCATTGGATGAACATTTAGGTCATTTTCGTCCTCCCTAGGCTTATTCTTGTCCAAGTAGGGTTTTTAACCAATCTTTTGCATCCAATAAGTTCATTTGTGTCATTGGATGAACATTTAGGTCATTTTCGTCCTCCCTAGGCTTATTCTTGTCCAATTAGGGTTTTTAACCAATCTTCTGCATCCAATAAGTTCATTTGTGTCATTGGATGAACATTTAGGTCATTTTCGTCCTCCCTAGGCTTATTCTTGTCCAATTAGGGTTTTTAAACAATCTTGTGCATCCAATAAGTTCATTTGTGTCATTGGATGAACATTTAGGTCATTTTCGTCCTCCCTAGGCTTATTCTTGTCCAATTAGGGTTTTTAGCCAATCTTGTTCATCCAATAAGTTCATTTGTGTCATTGGATGAACATTTAGGTCATTTTTGTCATCCCTAGTCTTATTCTTGTCCAATTAGGGTTTTAAGCAATCTTGTGCATCCAATATGTGTGTTTGTGTCATTGGATGAATTAGGTCATTTTCGTCCTCCCTATGCTTATTCTTATCTAATTAGGGTTTTTAACCAATCTTGTGCATCCAATAAGTTCATTTGTGTCATTGGATGAACATTTAGGTCATATACGTCGTCCCTAGGCTTAATCTTGTCCAATAATGGTTTTTAACCAATCTTGTGCATCCAATAAGTTCATTTGTGTCATTGGATGAACATTTAGGTCATTTTCGTCCTCCCTAGGCTTGTTCTTGTCCAATTAGGGTTTTTATGCAATCTTGTGCATCCTATAGGTGTGTTTGTGTCATTGGACGAACATTTAGGTCATTTTCGTCCTCCCTAGGCTTATTCTTGTCCAATTAGGGTTTTTATGCAATCATGTGCATCCAATAGGTGTGTTTGTGTCATTGGACGAACCTTTAGGTCATTTTCGTCCTCCCTAGGCTTATTCTTGTCCAATTAGGGTTTTTAACCAACCTTGTGCATCCAATAAGTTCATTTGTGTCATTGGTGGAACATTTAGGTCATTTACGTCCTCCCTAGTCTTATTCTTGTCCAATTAGGGTTTTTCTGCAATCTTGTGCATCCAATAGGTGTGTTTGTGTCATTGGACGAACATTTAGGTCATTTTCGTCCTCCCTAGGCTTATTCTTGTCCAATTAGGGTTTTTAACCAATCTTGTGCATCCAATAAGTTCATTTGTGTCATTGGATGAACATTTAGGTCATTTTCGTCATCCCTAGTCTTATTCTTGTGTAATTAGGGTTTTAAGCAATCTTGTGCATCCAATATGTGTGTTTGTGTCATTGGATGAACATTTAGGTCATTTTCGTCCTCCCTATGCTTATTCTTGTCCAATTAGGGTTTTTAACCAATCTTGTGCATCCAATAAGTTCATTTGTGTCATTGGATGAACATTTAGGTCATTAACGTCCTCCCTAGGCTTATTCTTGTCCAATTAGGGTTTTTAACCAATCTTGTGCATCCAATAAGTTCATTTGTGTCATTGGATGAACTTTTAGGTCATTTTCGTCCTCCCTAGGCTTGTTCTTGTCCAATTAGGGTTTTTAACCAACCTTGTGCATCCAATAAGTTCATTTGTGTCATTGTTGGAACATTTAGGTCATTTACATCCTCCCTAGTCTTATTCTTGTCCAATTAGGGTTTTTATGCAATCTTGTGCATCCAATATGTGTGTTTGTGTCATTGGATGAACATTTAGGTCATTTTCGTCCTCCCTATGCTTATTCTTATCCAATTAGGGTTTTTAACCAATCTTGTGCATCCAATAAGTTCATTTGTGTCATTGGATGAACATTTAGGTCATATACGTCCTCCCTAGGCTTATTCTTGTCCAATAATGGTTTTTAACCAATCTTGTGCATCCAATAAGTTCATTTGTGTCATTGGATGAACATTTAGGTCATTTTCGTCCTCCCTAGGCTTGTTCTTGTCCTATTAGGGTTTTTATGCAATCTTGTGCATCCTATAGGTGTGTCTGTGTCATTGGACGAACATTTAGATCATTTGCGTCCTCCCTAGGCTTATTCTTGTCCAATTAGGGTTTTTATGCAATCATGTGCATCCAATAGGTGTGTTTGTGTCATTGGACGAACATTTAGGTCATTTTCGTCCTCCCTAGGCTTATTCTTGTCCAATTAGGGTTTTTAACCAACCTTGTGCATCCAATAAGTTCATTTGTGTCATTGGTGGAACATTTAGGTCATTTACGTCCTCCCTAGTCTTATTCTTGTCCAATTAGGGTTTTTATGCTATCTTGTGCATCCAATAGGTGTGTTTCTGTCATTGGAGGAACATTTAGGTCATTTTCGTCCTCCCTAGTCTTATTCTTTTCGAATTAGGGTTTTTATACAATCTTGTGCATCCAATAGGTGTGTTTGTGTCATTGGAGGAACATTTAGGTCATTTTCGTCCTCCCTAGTCTTATTCTTGTCCAATTAGGGTTTTTATGCAATCTTATGCATCCAATAGGTGTGTTTCTGTCATTGGAGGAACATTTAGGTCATTTTCGTCCTCCCTAGTCTTATTCTTGTCGAATTAGGGTTTTTATACAATCTTGTGCATCCAATAGGTGTGTTTGTGTCATTGGAGGAACATTTAGGTCATTTTCGTCCTCCCTAGGCTTATTCTTGTCCAATTAGGGTTTTTAACCAATCTTGTGCATCCAATAAGTTCAGTTGTGTCATTGGATGAACATTTAGGTCATTTTTGTCCTCCCTAGTCTTATTCTTGTCGAATTAGGGTTTTTATGCAATCTTGTGCATCCAATAGGTGTGTTTGTGTCATTGGAGGAACATTTAGGTCATTTTCGTCCTCCCTAGTCTTATTCTTGTCCAATTAGGGTTTTTATGCAATCTTGTGCATCCAATAGGTGTCTTTGTGTCATTGGACGAACATTTAGGTCATTTTCGTCCTCAATAGGCTTATTCTTGTCCAATTAGGGTTTTTAACCAATCTTGTGCATCCAATAAGTTCATTTGTGTCATTGGATGAACATTTAGGTCATTTTCGTCCTCCCTAGTCTTATTGTTGTCGAATTAGGGTTTTTATGCAATCTTGTGCATCCAATAGGTGTGTTTGTGTCATTGGAGGAACATTTAGGTCATTTTCGTCCTCCCTAGTCTTATTCTTGTCCAATTAGGGTTTTTATGCAATCTTGTGCATCCAATAGGTGTGTTTGTGTCATTGAAGGAACATTTAGGTCATTTTCGTTCTCCCTAGTCTTATTCTTGTCCAATTAGGGTTTTTATGCAATCTTGTGCATCCAATAGGTGTGTTTGTGTCATTGGACGAACATTTAGGTCATTTTCGTCCTCCCTAGGCTTATTCTTGTCCGATTGGGGTTTTTAACCAATCTTGTGCATTCAATAAGTTCATTTGTGTCATTGGATGAACATTTAGGTCATTTTCGTCCTCCCTAGTCTTATTCTTGTCCAATTAGGGTTTTAAGCAATCTTGTGCATCCAATATGGGGGTTTGTGTCATTGGATGAACGTTTAGGTCATTTTCGTCCTCCCTATGCTTATTCTTGTCCAATTAGGGTTTTTAACCAATCTTGTGCATCCAATAAGTTCATTTGTGTCATTGGATGAACATTTAGGTCATTTTCGTCCTCCCTAGTCTTATTCTTGTCCAATTAGGGTTTTTATGCAATCTTGTGCATCCAATAGGTGTGTTTGTGTCATTGGAGGAACATTTAGGTCATTTTCGTCCTCCCTAGTCTTATTCTAGTCGAATTACGGTTTTTATGCAATCTTGTGCATCCAATAGGTGTGTTTGTGTCATTGGAGGAACATTTAGGTCATTTTCGTCCTCCCTAGTCTTATTCTTGTCCAATTAGGGTTTTTATGCAATCTTGTGCATCCAATAGGTGTGTTTGTGTCATTGGACGAACATTTAGGTCATTTTCGTCCTCCCTAGGCTTATTCTTGTCCAATTAGGGTTTTTAACCAATCTTGTGCATCCAATAAGTTCATTTGTGTCATTGGATGAACATTTAGGTAATTTTCGTCGTCCTTAGTCTTATTCTTGTCGAATTAGGTTTTTATGCAATCTTGTGCATCCAATAGGTGTGTTTGTGTCATTGGAGGAACATTTAGGTCATTTTCGTCCTCCCTAGTCTTATTCTTGTCCAATTAGGGTTTTTATGCAATCTTGTGCATCCAATAGGTGTGTTTGTGTCATTGGACGAACATTTAGATCATTTTCGTCCTCCATAAGCTTATTCTTGTCCAATTAGGGTTTTTAACCAATCTTGTGCATCCAATAAGTTCATTTGTGTCATTGGATGAACATTTAGGTCATTTTTCGTCCTCCCTAGTCTTATTCTTGTCCAATTAGGGTTTTTATGCAATCTTGTGCATCCAATAGGTGTGTTTGTGTCATTGGACGAACATTTAGGTCATTTTCGTCCTCCCTAGGCTTATTCTTGTCCAATTAGGGTTTTTAACCAACCTTGTGCATCCAATAAGTTCATTTGTGTCATTGGTTGAACATTTAGGTCAATTTCGTCCTCCCTAGGCTTATTCTGGTCCAATTAGGGTTTTTAACCAACCTTGTGTATCCAATAAGTTCATTTGTGTCATTGGTGGAACATTTAGGTCATTTAAGTCCTCCCTAGTCTTATTCTTGTCGAATTAGGGTTTTTATGCAATCTTGTGCATCCAATAGGTGTGTTTGTGTCATTGGAGGAACATTTAGGTCAATTTCGTCCTCCCTAGTCTTATTCTTGTCCAATTAGGGTTTTTATGCAATCTTGTGCATCCAATAGGTGTGTTTGTGTCATTGGACGAACATTTAGGTCATTTTCGTCCTCCCTAGGCTTATTCTTGTCCAATTAGGGTTTTTAACCAATCTTGTGCATCCAATAAGTTCATTTGTGTCATTGGATGAACATTTAGGTCATTTTCGTCCTCTCTAGGCTTATTCTTGTCCAATTAGGGTTTTTAACCAATCTTGTGCATCCAATAAGTTCATTTGTGTCATTTGATGAACATTTAGGTCATTTTCGTCCTCCCAAGGCTTATTCTTGTCCAATTAGGGTTTTATGCAATCTTGTGCATCCAATAGGTGTGTTTGTGTCATTGGACGAACATTTAGGTCATTTTCGTCCTCCCTAGGCTTATTCTTGTCCAATTAGGGTTTTTAACCAATCTTGTGCATCCAATAAGTTCATTTGTGTCATTGGATGAACATTTAGGTCATTTTCGTCCTCCCTAGGCTTATTCTTGTCCAACTAGGGTTTTTAAGCAATCTTGTGCATCCAATAAGTTCATTTGTGTCATTGGATGAACATTTAGGTCATTTTCGTCCTCCCTAGGCTTATTCTTGTCCAATTAGGGTTTTTAACCAATCTTGTGCATCCAATAAGTTCATTTGTGTCATTGGATGAACATTTAGGTCATTTTCGTCCTTCTTAGGCTTATTCTTGTCCAATTAGGGTTTTTAACCAATCTTGTGCATCCAATAGGTGTATTTGTGTCATTGGATGAACATTTAGGTCATTTTCGTCCTCCCTAGGCTTATTCTTGTCCAATTAGGGTTTTTATGCAATCTTGTGCATCCAATAGGTGTGTTTGTGTCATTGGATGAACATTTAGGTCATTTTCGTCCTCCATATGCTTATTCTTGTCCAATTAGGGTTTTTAACCAATCTTGTGCATCCAATAAGTTCATTTGTGTCATTGGATGAACATTTAGGTCATTTAAGTCCTCCCTAGGCTTATTCTTGTCCAATTAGGGTTTTTAGGCAATCCTGTGCATCCAATAGGTGTGTTTGTGTCATTGGACGAACATTTAGGTCATTTTCGTCCTCCCTAGGCTTATTCTTGTCCAATTAGGGTTTTTAACCAATCTTGTGCATCCAATAAGTTCATTTGTGTCATTGGATGAACATTTAGGTCATTTTCGTCATCCCTAGTCTTATTCTTGTCCAATTAGGGTTTTAAGCAATCTAGTGCATCCAATATGTGTGTTTGTGTCATTGGATGAACATTTAGGTCATTTTCGTCCTCCCTATGCTTATTCTTGTCCAATTAAGGTTTTTAACCAATCTTGTGCATCCAATAAGTTCATTTGTTTCATTGGATGAACATTTAGGTCATTTACGTCCTCCCTAGGCTTATTCTTGTCCAATTAGGGTTTTTAACCAATCTTGTGCATCCAATAAGTTCATTTGTGTCATTGGATGAACATTTAGGTCATTTTCGTCCTCCCTAGGCTTGTTCTTGTCCAATTAGGGTTTTTATGCAATCTTATGCATCCTATAGGTGTGTTTGTGTCATTGGACGAACATTTAGGTCATTTTCGTCCTCCCTAGGCTTATTGTTGTCCAATTAGGGTTATTAGGCAATCCTGTGCATCCAATAGGTGTGTTTGTGTCATTGGACGAACATTTAGGTCATTTTCGTCCTCCCTAGGCTTATTCTTGTCCAATTAGGGTTTTTAACCAACCTTGTGCATCCAATAAGTTCATTTGTGTCATTGGTTGAACATTTAGGTCATTTTCGACCTCCCTAGGCTAATTCTTGTCCAATTAGGGTTTTTAACCAACCTTGTGCATCCAATAAGTTCATTTGTGTCAATGGTGGAACATTTAGGTCATTTACGTTCTCCCTAGTCTTATTCTTGTCCAATTAGGGTTTTTATGCAATCTTGTGCATCCAATAGGTGTGTTTGTGTCATTGGAAGAACATTTAAGTCATTTTCGTCCTCCCTAGTCTTATTCTTGTCGAATTAGGGTTTTTATACAATCTTGTGCATCCAATAGGTGTGTTTGTGTCATTGGAGGAACATTTAGGTCATTTTCGTCCTCCCTAGTCTTATTCTTGTCCAATTAGGGTTTTTATGCAATCTTGTGCATCCAATAGGTGTGTTTGTGTCATTGGACGAACATTTAGGTCATTTTCGTCCTCCCTAGGCTTATTTTTGTCCGATTAGGGTTTTTAGGCAATCCTGTGCATCCAATAGGTGTGTTTGTGTCATTGGACGAACATTTAGGTCATTTTCGTCCTCCCTAGGCTTATTCTTGTCCAATTTGGGTTTTTAACCAACCTTGTGCATTCAATAAGTTCATTTGTGTCATTGGTTGAACATTTAGGTCATTTTCGTCCTCCCTAGACTTATTCTTGTCCAATTAGGGTTTTTAACCAACCTTGTGCATCAAATAAGTTCATTTGTGTCATGGGTGGAACATTTAGGTCATTTACGTCCTCCCTAGTCTTATTCTTGTCCAATTAGGGTTTTTATGCAATCTTGTGCATCCAATAGGTGTGTTTGTGTCATTGGACGAACATTTAGGTCATTTTCGTCCTCCCTAGGCTTATTCTTGTTCGATTAGGGTTTTTAGGCAATCATGTGCATCCAATAGGTGTGTTTGTGTCATTGGACGAACATTTAGGTCATTTTCGTCCTCCCTAGGCTTAGTCTTGTCCAATTAGGGTTTTTAACCAACCTTGTGCATCCAATAAGTTCATTTGTGTCATTGGTTGAACATTTAGGTCATTTTCGTCCTCCCTAGGCTTATTCTTGTCCAATTAGGGTTTTTAACCAACCTTGTGCATCCAATAAGTTCATTGTTATAATTGGTGGAACATTTAGGTCATTTACGTTCTCCCTAGTCTTATTCTTGTCCAATTAGGGTTTTTATGCAATCTTGTGCATCCAATAGGTGTGTTTGTGGCATTGGAGGAACATTTAGGTCATTTTCGTCCTCCCTAGTCTTATTCTTGTCGAATTAGGGTTTTTATACAATCTTGTGCATCCAATAGGTGTGTTTGTGTCATTGGAGGAACATTTAGGTCATTTTCGTCCTCCCTAGTCTTATTCTTGTCCAATTAGGGTTTTTATGCAATCTTGTGCATCCAATAGGTGTGTTTGTGTCATTGGACGAACATTTAGGTCATTTTCGTCCTCCCTAGGCTTATTCTTGTCCAATTAGGGTTTTTAACCAATCTTGTGCAACCAATAAGTTCATTTATGTCATTGGATGAACATTTAGGTCATTTTCGTCCTCCCTAGTCTTATTCTTGTCGAATTAGGGTTTTTATGCAATCTTGTGCATCCAATAGGTGTGTTTGTGTCATTGGAGGAACATTTAGGTCATTTTCGTCCTCCCTAGTCTTATTCTTGTCCAATTAGGGTTTTTATGCAATCTTGTGCATCCAATAGGTGTGTTTGTGTCATTGGAGGAACATTTAGGTCATTTTCGTCCTCCCTAGTCTTATTCTTGTCCAATTAGGGTTTTTATGCAATCTTGTGCATCCAATAGGTGTGTTTGTGTCATTGGACGAACATTTAGGTCATTTTCGTCCTCCCTAGGCTTATTCTTGTCCAATTAGGGTTTTAAACCAATCTTGTGCATCCAATAAGTTCATTTGTGTAATTCGATGAACATTTAGGTCATTTTCGTCCTCCCTAGGCTTATTCTTGTCCAATTAGGGTTTTAAACCAATCTTGTGCATCCAATAAGTTCATTTGTGTCATTCGATGAACATTTAGGTCATTTTCGTCCTCCCTAGTCTTATTCTTGTCCAATTAGGGTTTTAAGCAATCTTGTGCATCCAATATGTGTGTTTGTGTCATTGGATGAACATTTAGGTAATTTTCGTCCTCCCAATGCTTATTCTTGTCCAATTAGGGTTTTTAAAAAATCTTGTGCATACAGTAAGTTCATTTGTGTCATTGGATGAAAATTTAGGTCATTTTCGTCCTCCCTAGTCTTATTCTTGTCCAATTAGGGTTTTTATGCAATCTTGTGCATCCAATAGGTGTGTTTGTGTCATTGGAGGAACATTTAGGTCATTTTCGTCCTCCCTAGTCTTATTCTTGTTGAATTAGGGTTTTTATGCAATCTTGTGCATCCAATAGGTGTGTTTGTGTCATTGGAGGAATATTTAGGTCATTTTCGTCCTCCCTAGTCTTATTCTTGTCCAATTAGGGTTTTTATGCAATCTTGTGCATCCAATAGGTGTGTTTGTGTCATTGGACGAACATTTAGGTCATTTTCGTCCTCCCTAGGCTTATTCTTGTCCAATTAGGGTTTTTAACCAACCTTGTGCATCCAATAAGTTCATTTGTGTCATTGGTGGAACATTTAGGTCATTTACGTTCTCCCTAGTCTTATTCTTGTCCAATTAGGGTTTTTATGCAATCTTGTGCATCCAATAGGTGTGTTTGTGTCATTGGAGGAACATTTAGGTCATTTTCGTCATCCCTAGTCTTATTCTTGTCCAATTAGGGTTTTTATACAATCTTGTGCATCCAATAGGTGTGTTTGTGTCATTGGACGAACATTTAGGTCATTTTCGTCCTCCCTTGGCTTATTCTTGTCCAATTAGGGTATTTAACCAATCTTGTGCATCCAATAAGTTCATTTGTGTCATTGGATGAACATTTAGGTCATTTTCGTCCTCCCTAGGCTTAATCTTGTCCAATTAGGGTTTTCAACCAATCTTGTGCATCCAATAAGTTCATTTGTGTCATTGGATGAACATTTAGGTCATTTTCGTCCTCCCTAGGCTTATTCTTGTCCAATTAGGGTTTTTAAACAATCTTGTGCATCCAATAAGTTCATTTGTGTCATTGGATGAACATTTAGGTCATTTTCGTCCTCCCTAGGCTTATTCTTGTCCAATGAGGGTTTTTAGCCAATCTTGTTCATCCAATAAGTTCATTTGTGTCATTGGATGAACATTTAGGTCATTTTTGTCATCCCTAGTCTTATTCTTGTCCAATTAGGGTTTTAAGCAATCTTGTGCATCCAATATGTGTGTTTGTGTCATTGGATGAACATTTAGGTCATTTTCGTCCTCCCTATGCTTATTCTTATCCAATTAGGGTTTTTAACCAATCTTGTGCATCCAATAAGTTCATTTGTGTCATTGGATGAACATTTAGGTCATATACGTCCTCCCTAGGCTTATTTTTGTCCAATAATGGTTTTTAACCAATCTTGTGCATCCAATAAGTTCATTTGTGTCATTGGATGAACATTTAGGTCATTTTCGTCCTCCCTAGGCTTGTTCTTGTCCAATTAGGGTTTTTATGCAATCTTGTGCATCCTATAGGTGTGTTTGTGTCATTGGACGAACATTTAGGTCATTTTCGTCCTCCCTAGGCTTATTCTTGTCCAATTATGGTTTTTACGCAATCAAGTGCATCCAATAGGTGTGTCTGTGTCATTGGACGAACATTTAGGTCATTTTCGTCCTCCCTAGGCTTATTCTTGTCCAATTAGGGTTTTTAACCAACCTTGTGCATCCAATAAGTTCATTTGTGTCATTGGTGGAACATTTAGGTCATTTACGTCCTCCCTAGTCTTATTCTTGTCCAATTAGGGTTTTTATGCTATCTTGTGCATCCAATAGGTGTGTTTGTGTCATTGGAGGAACATTTAGGTCATTTTCGTCCTCCCTAGTCTTATTCTTGTCCAATTAGGGTTTTTATGCAATCTTGTGCATCCAATAGGTGTGTTTGTGTCATTGGATGAACATTTAGGTCATTTTCGTCCTCCCTAGGCTTATTCTTGTCCAATTAGGGTTTTTAACCAATCTTG
>JBBPBR010000279.1:5438-17848 GCA_037974775.1 Cicer pinnatifidum
CCCTAATTGGACAAGAATAAGCCTAGGGAGGACGAAAATGACCTAAATGTTCATCCAATGACACAAATGAACTTATTGGATGCACAAGATTGGTTAAAAACCCTAATTGGACAATAATATGCCTAGGGAGGGCGAAATGACCTAAATGTTCGTCCAATGACACAAACACACCTATTGGATGCACAAGATTACATTAAAACCCTAATTGGACAAGAATAAGACTAGGGAGGATGAAAATGACCTAAATGTTTATCCAATGACACAAACACACCTATTGGATGCACAAGATTGGTTAAAAACCCTAATTGGACAAGAATAATCCTAGGGAAGACGAAAATGACCTAAATGTTCATCCAATGACACAAATGAACTTATTGGATGCACAAGATTGGTTAAAAACCCTAATTGGACAAGAATAAGCATAGGGAGGACGAAAATGACCTAAATGTTCGTCCAATGACACAAACACACATATTGGATGCACATGATTGCTTAAAACCCTAATTGGACAAGAATAAGACTAGGGAGGACGAAAATGACCTAAATGTTCATCCAATGACACAAGTGAACTTATTGGATGCACAAGATTGGTTAAAAACCCTAATTGGACAAGAATAAGCCTAGGGAGGACGAAAATGACCTAAATGTTCATCCAATGACACAAATGAACTTATTGGAAGCACAAGATTGGTTAAAAACCCTAATTGGACAAGAATAAGCCTAGGGAGGGCGAAAATGACCTAAATGTTCGTCCAATGACACAAACACACCTATTGGATGCACAAGATTGCATAAAAACCCTAATTGGACAAGAATAAGACTAGGGAGGACGAAAATGACCTAAATGTTCATCCAATGACACAAATGAACTTATTGGATGCACAAGATTGGTTAAAAACCCTAATTGGACAAGAATAAGCCTAGGGAGGACGAAAATGACCTAAATGTTCATCCAATGACACAAATGAACTTATTGGATGCACAAGATTGTTTAAAAACCCTAATTCGACAAGAATAAGCCTAGGGAGGACGAAAATGACCTAAATGTTCATCCAATGACACAAATGAACTTATTGGATGCACAAGATTGGTTAAAAACCCTAATTGGACAAGAATAAGCCTAGGGAGGAAGAAAATGACCTAAATGTTCACCCAATGACACAAATGAACTTATTGGATGCACAAGATTGGTTAAAAACCCTAATTGGACAAGAATAAGCCTAGGGAGGACGAAAATGACCTAAATGTTCGTCCAATGACACAAACACACCTATTGGATGCACAAGATTGGTTAAAAACCCTAATTGGACAAGAATAAGCCTAGGGAAGAAGAAAATGACCTAAATGTTCATCCAATGACACAAATGAACTTATTGGATGCACAAGATTGGTAAAAAACCCTAATTGGACAAGAATAAGCCTAGGGAGGAAGAAAATGACCTAAATGTTCATCCAATGACACAAATGAACTTATTGGATGCACAAGATTGGTTAAAAACCCTAATTGGACAAGAAAAAGCCTAGGGAGGACGAAAATGACCTAAATGTTCATCCAATGACACAAATGAACTTATTGGATGCACAAGATTGGTTAAAAACCCTAATTGGACAAGAATAAGCCTAGGGAGGACGAAAATGACCTAAATGTTCGTCCAATGACACAAACACACCTATTGGATGCACAAGATTGGTTAAAAACCCTAATTGGACAAGAATATGCCTAGGGAGGACGAAAATGACCTAAATGTTCGTCCAATGACACAAATGAACTTATTGGATGCACAAGATTGGTTAAAAACCCTAATTGGACAAGAATAAGCATAGGGAGGACGAAAATGACCTAAATGTTCATCCAATTACACAAACACACATATTGGATGCACAAGATTGCTTAAAACCCTAATTGGACAGAATAAGACTAGGGATGACGAAAATGACCTAAATGTTCATCCAATGACACAAATGAACTTATTGGATGCACAAGATTGGTTAAAAACCCTAATTGGACAAGAATAAGCCTAGGGAGGACGAAAATGACCTAAATGTTCGTCCAATGACACAAACACACCTATTGGATGCACAAGATTGCATAAAAACCCTAATTGGACAATAATAAGACTAGGGAGGACGAAAATGACCTAAATGTTCATCCAATGACACAAACACACCTATTGGATGCACAAGATTGCATAAAAACCCTAATTGGACAAGAATAAGACTAGGGAGGACGAAAATGACCTAAATGTTCATCAAATGACACAAATGAACTTATTGGATGCACAAGATTGGTTAAAAACCCTAATTGGACAAGAATAAGCATAGGGAGGACGAAAAATGACCTAAATGTTCATCCAATGACACAAACCCACATATTGGATGCACAAGATTGCTTAAAACCCTAATTGGACAAGAATAAGACTAGGGAGGACGAAAATGACTTAAAAGTTCATCCAATGACACAAATGAACTTATTGGATGCACAAGATTGGTTAAAAACCCTAATTGGACAAGAATAAGCCTAGGGAGGACGAAAATGACCTAAATGTTCATCCAATGACACAAATGAACTTATTGGATGCACAAGATTGGTTAAAAACCCTAATTGGACAAGAATAAACCTAGGGAGGACGAAAATGACCTAAATGTTCGTCCAATGACACAAACACACCTATTGGATGCACAAGATTACATAAAAACCCTAATTGGACAAGAATAAGACTAGGGAGGACGAAAATGACCTAAATGTTTTTCCAATGACACAAACACACCTATTGGATGCACAAGATTGGTTAAAAACCCTAATTGGACAAGAATAAGCCTAGGGAAGACGAAAATGACCTAAATGTTCATCCAATGACACAAATGAACTTATTTGATGCACAAGATTGGTTAAAAACCCTAATTGGACAAGAATAAGCCTAAGGAGGACGAAAATGACCTAAATGTTCCTCCAATGACACAAATGAACTTATTAGATGCACAAGATTGGCTAAAAAGCCTAATTGGACAAGAATAAGCCTAGGGAGGACGAAAATGACCTAAATGTTCATCCAATGACACAAATGAACTTATTGGATGCACAAGATTGGTTAAAAACCCTAATTGGACAAGAATAAGCCTAGGGAGGACGAAAATGACCTAAATGTTCATCCAATGACACAAATGAACTTATTGGATGCACAAGATTGGTTAAAAACCCTAATTGGACAAGAATAAGCCTAGGGAGGACGAAAATGACCTAAATGTTCATCCAATGACACAAATGAACTTATTGGATGCACAAGGTTGGTTAAAAACGATAATTGGACAAGAATAAGCCTAGGGAGGGCGAAAATGACCTAAATGTTCGTCCAATGACACAAACACACCAATTGGATGCACAAGATTGCATAAAAACCCTAATTGGACAAGAATAAGACTAGGGAGGACGAAAATGACCTAAATGTTCCTCCAATGACACAAACACGCCTATTGGATGCACAAGATTGCATAAAAACCCTAATTGGACAAGAATAAGACTAGGGAGGACGAAAATGACCTAAATGTTCATCCAATGACACAAATGAACTTATTGGATGCACAAGATTGGTTAAAAACCCTAATTGGACAAGAATAAGCCTAGGGAGGACGAAAATGACCTAAATGTTTGTCCAATGACGCAAACACACCTGTTGGATGCACAAGATTGCATAAAATCCCTAATTGGACAAGAATAAGACTAGGGAGGACGAAAATGACCTAAATGTTCCTCCAATGACACAAACACACCTATTGGATGCACAAGATTGCATAAAAACCCTAATTGGACAAGAATAAGCCTAGGGAGGACGTAAATGACCTAAATGTTCGTCCAATGACACAAACACACCTATAGGATGCACAAGATTGCATAAAAACCCTAATTGGACAAGAACAAGCCTAGGGAGGACGAAAATGACCTAAATGTTCATCCAATGACACAAATGAACTTATTGGATGCACAAGATTGGTTAAAAACCCTAATTGGACAAGAATAAGCCTAGGGAGGACGTAAATGACCTAAATGTTCATCCAATGACACAAATGAACTTATTGGATGCACAAGATTGGTTAAAAACCCTAATTGGACAAGAATAAGCATAGGGAGGACGAAAATGAGCTAAATGTTCATCCAATGACACGAACACACATATTGGATGCACAAGATTGCTTAAAACCCTAATTGGACAAGAGTAAGACTAGGGATGACGAAAATGACCTAAATGTTCATCCAATGACACAAATGAACTTATTGGATGCACAAGATTGGTTAAAAACCCTAATTGGACAAGAATAAGCCTAGGGAGGACGAAAATGACCTAAATGTTCGTCCAATGACACAAACACACCTATTGGATGCACAAGATTGCATAAAAACCCTAATTGGATAAGAATAAAACTAGGGAGGACCAAAATGACCTAAATGTTCCTCCAATGACACAAACACACCTATTGGAAGCACTAGATTGCATAAAACCCTAATTCGACAAGAATAAGACTAGGGAGGACGAAAATGACCTAAATGTTCATCCAATGACACAAATGAACTTATTGGATGCACAAGATTGGTTAAAAACCCTAATTGGACAAGAATAAGCCTAGGGAGGACGAAAATGACCTAAATGTTCATCCAATGACACAAATGAACTTATTGGATGCACAAGATTGGTTAAAAACCCTAATTGGACAAGAATAAGCCTAGGGAGGACGAAAATGACCTAAATGTTCGTCCAATGACACAAACACACCTATTGGATGCACAAGATTGCATAAAAACCCTAATTGGACAAGAATAAGACTAGGGAGGATGAATATGACCTAAATGTTCATCCAATGACACAAATGAACTTATTGGATGCACAAGATTGGTTAAAAACCCTAATTGGACAAGAATAAGCATAGGGAGGACGAAAATGACCTAAACGTTCATCCAATGACACAAACCCACATATTGGATGCACAAGATTGCTTAAAACCCTAATTGGACAAGAATAAGACTAGGGAGGACGAAAATGACCTAAATGTTCATCCAATGACACAAATGAACTTATTGAATACACAAGATTGGTTAAAAACCCTAATCGGACAAGAATAAGCCTACGGAGGACGAAAATGACCTAAATGTTCTTCCAATGACACAAACACACCTATTGGATGCACAAGATTGCATAAAAACCCTAATTGTACAAGAATAAGACTAGGGAGGACGAAAATGACCTAAATGTTCCTCCAATGACACAAACACACCTATTGGATGCACAAGATTGCATAAAAACCCTAATTGGACAAGAATAAGACTAGGGAGGACGAAAATGACCTAAATGTTCATCCAATGACACAAATGAACTTATTGAATGCACAAGATTGCATAAAAACCCTAATTGGACAAGAATATGACTAGGGAGGACGAAAATGACCTAAATGTTCCTCCAATGACACAAACACACCTATTGGATGCACAAGGTTGGTTAAAAACCCTAATTGGACCAGAATAAGCCTAGGGAGGACGAAAATGACCTAAATGTTCCTCCAATGACACAAACACACCTATTGGATGCACAAGATTGCATAAAAACCCTAATTGGACAAGAATAAGACTAGGGAGAACGTAAATGACCTAAATGTTCAACCAATGACACAAATGAACTTATTGAATGCACAAGATTGCATAAAAACCCTAATTGGACAAGAATATGCTTAGGGAGGACGAAAATGACCTAAATGTTCCTCCAATGACACAAACACACCTATTGGATGCACAAGATTGTATAAAAACCCTAATTCGACAAGAATAAGACTAGGGAGGACGAAAATGACCTAAATGTTCCTCCAATGACACAAACACACCTATTGGATGCACAAGATTGCATAAAAACCCTAATTGGACAAGAATAAGCCTAGGGAGGACGAAAATGACCTAAATGTTTGTCCAATGACACAAACACACCTATTCGATGCACAGGATTGCCTAATAACCCTAATTGGACAAGAATAAGCCTAGGGAGGACGAAAATGACCTAAATGTTCGTCCAATGACACAAACACACCTATAGGATGCACAAGATTGCATAAAAACCCTAATTGGACAAGAACAAGCCTAGGGAGGACGAAAATGACCTAAATGTTCATCCAATGACCCAAATGAACTTATTGGATGCACAAGATTGGTTAAAAACCCTTATTGGACAAGAATAAGCCTAGGGAGGACGTAAATGACCTAAATGTTCATCCAATGACACAAATGAACTTATTGGATGCACAAGATTGGTTAAAAACCCTAATTGGACAAGAATAAGCATAGGGAGGACGAAAATGACCTACATGTTCATCCAATGACACTAACACACATATTGGATGCACAAGATTGCTTAAAACCCTAATTGGACAAGAATAAGACTAGGAATGACGAAAATGACCTAAATGTTCATCCAAAGACACAAATGAACTTATTGGATGCACAAGATTGGTTAAAAACCCTAATTGGACAAGAATAAGCCTAGGGAGGACGAAAATGACCTAAATGTTCGTCCAATGACACAAACACACCTGTTGGATGCACAAGATTGCATAAAAACCCTAATTGGACAAGAATAAGACTAGGGAGGACGTAAATGACCTAAATGTTCCACCAATGACACAAATGAACTTATTTGATGCACAAGTTTGGTTAAAAACCCTAATTGGACAAGAATAAGCCTAGGGAGGACGAAAATGACCTAAATGTTTAACCAATGACACAAATGAACTTATTGAATGCAGAAGGTTGGTTAAAAACCCTAATTGGACAAGAATAAGCCTAGGGAGGACGAAAATGACCTAAATGTTCGTCCAATGACACAAACACACCTATTGGTTGCACATGATTGCCTAAAAACCCTAATCGGACAAAAATAAGCCTAGGGAGGACGAAAATGACCTAAATGTTCGTCCAATGACACAAACACACCTATTGGATGCACAAGATTGCATAAAAACCCTAATTGGACAAGAATAAGACTAGGGAGAACGTAAATGACCTAAATGTTCCACCAATGACACAAATGAACTTATTTGATGCACAAGGTTGGTTAAAAACCCTAATTGGACAAGAATAAGCCTAGGGAGGACGAAAATGACCTAAATGTTCAAGCAATGACACAAATGAACTTATTGAATGCACAAGGTTGGTTAAAAACCCTAATTGGACAAGAATAAGCCTAGGGAGGACGAAAATGACCTAAATGTTCGTCCAATGACACAAACACACCTATTGGATGCACAGGATTGCCTAAAAACCCTAATCGGACAAAAATAAGCCTAGGGAGGACGAAAATGACCTAAATGTTCGTCCAATGACACAAACACACCTATTGGATGCACAAGATTGCATAAAAACCCTAATTGGACAAGAATAAGACTAGGGAGGACGAAAATGACCTAAATGTTCCTCCAATGACACAAACACACCTATTGGATGCACAAGATTGTATAAAAACCCTAATTCGACAAGAATAAGACTAGGGAGGACGAAAATGACTTAAATGTTCTTCCAATGACACAAACACACCTATTGGATGCACAAGATTGCATAAAAACCCTAATTGGACAAGAATAAGACTAGGGAGAACGTAAATGACCTAAATGTTCCACCATTGACACAAATGAACTTATTGGATGCACAAGGTTGGTTAAAAACCCTAATTGGACAAGAATTAGCCTAGGGAGGTCGAAAATGACCTAAATGTTCAACCAATGACACAAATGAACTTATTGGATGCACAAGGTTGGTTAAAAACCCTAATTGGACAAGAATAAGCCTAGGGAGGACGAAAATGACCTAAATGTTCGTCCAATGACACAAACACACCTATTGGATGCACAGGATTGCCTAATAACCCTAATTGGACAAGAATAAGCCTAGGGAGGACGAAAATGACCTAAATGTTCGTCCAATGACACAAACACACCTATAGGATGCATAAGATTGCATAAAAACCCTAATTGGACAAGAACAAGCCTAGGGAGGACGAAAATGACCTAAATGTTCATCCAATGACACAAATGAACTTATTGGATGCACAAGATTGGTTAAAAACCCTAATTGGACAAGAATAAGCCTTGGGAGGACATAAATGACCTAAATGTTCATCCAATGACACAAATGAACTTATTGGATGCACAAGATTGGTTAAAAACCCTAATTGGACTAGAATAAGCATAGGGAGGACGAAAATGACCTAAATGTTCATCCAATGACACAAACACACATATTGGATGCACAAGATTGCTTAAAACCCTAATTGGACAAGAATAAGACTAGGGATGACGAAAATGACCTAAATGTTCATCCAATGACACAAATGAACTTATTGGATGCACAAGATTGGTTAAAAACCCTAATTGGACAAGAATAAGCCTAGGGAGGACGAAAATGACCTAAATGTTCGTCCAATGACACAAGTGAACTTATTGGATGCACAAGATTGTTTAAAAACCCTAATTGGACAAGAATAAGCCTAGGGAGGACGAAAATGACCTAAATGTTCATCCAATGACACAAATGAACTTATTGGATGCACAAGATTGGTTAAAAACCCTAATTGGACAAGAATAAGCCAAGGGAGGACGAAAATGACCTAAATGTTCATCCAATGACACAAACACACCTATTGGATGCACAAGATTGTATAAAAACCCTAATTGGACAAGAATAAGACTAGGGATGACGAAAATGACCTAAATGTTCCTCCAATGACACAAACACACCTATTGGATGCACAAGATTGCATAAAAACCCTAATTGGACAAGAATAAGACTAGGGAGGACGTAAATGACCTAAATGTTCCACCAATGACACAAATAAACTTATTGGATACACAAGGTTGGTTAAAAACCCTAATTGGACAAGAATAAGCCTAGGGAGGACGAAAATGACCTAAATGTTCAACCAATGACACAAATGAACTTATTGGATGCACAAGGTTGGTTAAAAACCCTAATTGGACAAGAATAAGACTAGGGAGGACGAAAATGACCTAAATGTTCCTCCAATGACACAAACACACCTATTGGATGCACAAGATTGCATAAAAACCCTAATTCGACAAGAATAAGACTAGGGAGGGCGAAAATGACCTAAATGTTCCTCCAATGACACAAACACACCTATTGGATGCACAAGATTGCATAAAAACCCTAATTGGACAAGAATAAGACTAGGGAGGACGTAAATGACCTAAATGTTCCACCAATGACACAAATGAACTTATTGGATGCACAAGGTTGGTTAAAAACCCTAATTGGACAAGAATAAGACTAGGGAGGACGAAAATGACCTAAATGTTCATCCAATGACACAAATGAACTTATTGGATGCACAAGATTGGTTAAAAACCCTAATTGGACAAGAATAAGCCTAGGGAGGACGAATATGACCTAAATGTTTGTTCAATGACACAAACACACCTATTGGATGCACAAGATTGCATAAAAACCCTAATTGGACAAGAATAAGACTAGGGAGGACGAAAATGACCTAAATGTTCCTCCAATGACACAAACACACCTATTGGATGCACAAGATTGCAAAAAAAACCCTTATTGGACAAGAATAAGACTAGGGATGACGAAAATGACCTAAATGTTCATCCAATGACACAAATGAACTTATTGGATGCACAAGATTGGTTAAAAACCCTAATTGGACAAGAATAAGCCTAGGGAGGACGAAAATGACCTAAATGTTCGTCCAATGACACAAACACACCTATTGGATGCACAAGATTGCATAAAAACCCTAATTAGTCAAGAATAAGACTAGCGAGGACGAAAATGACCTAAATATTCATCCAATGACACAAATGAACTTATTGGATGCAGAAGATTGGTTAAAAACCCTAATTGGACAAGAATAAGCCTAGGGAGGACGAAAATGACCTAAATGTTCATCCAATGACAAAAATGAACTTATTGGATGCACAAGATTGGTTAAAAACCCTAATTGGACAAGAATAAGCCTAGGGAGGACGAAAATGACCTAAATGTTCGTCCAATGACACAAACACACCTATTGGATGCACAAGATTGCATAAAAACCCTAATTGGACAAGAATAAGACTAGGGAGGACGAAAATGACCTAAATATTCCTCCAATGACACCAACACATCTATTGGATGCACAAGATTGTATAAAAACCCTAATTGGACAAGAATAAGACTAGGGAGGACGAAAATGACCTAAATGTTCCTCCAATGACACAAACACACCTATTGGATGCACAAGATTGCATAAAAACCCTAATTGGACAAGAATAAGACTAGGGAGGACGTAAATGACCTAAATGTTCCACCAATGACACAAATGAACTTATTGGATGCATAAGGTTGGTTAAAAACCCTAATTGGACAAGAATAAGCCTAGGGAGGACGAAAATGACCTAAATATTCAACCAATGACACAAATGAACTTATTGGATGCACAAGGTTGGTTAAAAACCCTAATTGGACAAGAATAAGCCTAGGGAGGACGAAAATAACCAAATTGTTCGTCCAATGACACAAACACACCTATTGGATGCACAGGATTGCATAAAAACCCTAATTGGACAAGAATTAGTCTAGGGAGGACGAAAATGACCTAAATGTTCATCCAATGACACAAACACACATATTGGATGCACAAGATTGCTTAAAACCCTAATTGGAAAAGAATAAGACTAGGGATGACGAAAATGACCTAAATGTTCATCCAATGACACAAATGAACTTATTGGATGCACAAGATTGGTTAAAAACCCTAATTGGACAAGAATAAGCCTAGGGAGGACGAAAATGACCTAAATGTTCGTCCAATGACACAAACACACGTATTGGATGCACAAGATTGCATAAAAACCCTAATTGGACAAGAATAAGACTAGGGAGGACGAAAATGACCTAAATGTTCCTCCAATGACACAAACACACCTATTGGATGCACAAGATTGTATAAAAACCCTAATTCGACAAGAATAAGACTAGGGAGGACGAAAATGACTTAAATGTTCCTCCAATGACACAAACACACCTATTGGATGCACAAGATTGCATAAAAACCCTGATTGGACAAGAATAAGACTAGGGAGAACGTAAATGACCTAAATGTTCCACCAATGACACAAATGAACTTATTGGATGCACAAGATTGGTTAAAAACCCTAATTGGACAAGAATAAGCCTAGGGAGGACGAAAATGACCTAAATGTTCATCCAATGACACAAATGAACTTATTGGATGCACAAGATTGGTTAAAAACCCTAATTGGACAAGAATAAGCCAAGGGAGGACGAAAATGACCTAAATGTTCGTCCAATGACACAAACACACCTATTGGATGCACAAGATTGTATAAAAACCCTAATTGGACAAGAATAAGACTAGGGATGACGAAAATGACCTAAATGTTCCTCCAATGACACAAACACACCTATTGGATGCACAAGATTGCATAAAAACCCTAATTGGACAAGAATAAGACTAGGGAGCACGTAAATGACCTAAATGTTCCACCAATGACACAAATGAACTTATTGGATGCACAAGGTTGGTTAAAAACCCTAATTGGACAAGAACAAGCCTAGGGAGGACGAAAATGACCTAAATGTTCATCCAATGACACAAATGAACTTATTGGATGCACTAGATTGGTTAAAAACCCTAATTGGACAAGAATAAGCCTAGGGAGGACGAAAATGACCTAAATGTTCGTCCCATGACACAAACACACCTATTGGATGCACAAGATTGTATAAAAACCCTAATTGGACAAGAATAAGACTAGGGATGACGAAAATGACCTAAATGTTCCTCCAATGACACAAACACACCTATTGGATGCACAAGATTGCATAAAAACCCTAATTGGACAAGAATAAGACTAGGGAGAACGTAAATGACCTAAATGTTCCACCAATGACACAAATGAACTTATTGGATGCACAAGGTTGGTTAAAAACCCTAATTGGACCAGAATAAGCCAAGGGAGGACGAAAATGACCTAAATGTTCGTCCAATGACACAAACACACCTATTGGATGCACATGATTGCCTAAAAACCCTAATTGGACAAGAATAAGCCTAGGGAGGACAAAAATGACCTAAATGTTCGTCCAATGACACAAACACACCTATAGGATGCACAAGATTGCATAAAAACCCTAATTGGAGAAGAACAAGCCTAGGGAGGACGAAAATGACCTAAATGTTCATCCAATGACACAAATGAACTTATTGGATGCACAAGATTGGTTAAAAACCCTAATTGGACAAGAATAAGCTTAGGGAGGACGAAAATGACCTAAATGTTCGTCCCATGACACAAACACACCTATTGAATGCACAAGATTGCATAAAAACCCTAATTGGACAAGAATA
>JBBPBR010000280.1:0-31515 GCA_037974775.1 Cicer pinnatifidum
AAGATTGGTTAAAAACCCTAATTGGACAAGAATTATCATAGGGAGGACGAAAATGACCTAAATGTTCATCCAATGACACAAACCCACATATTGGATGCACAAGATTGCTTAAAACCCTAATTGGACAAGAATAAGACTAGGGAGCACGAAAATGACCTAAATGTTCATCCAATGACACAAACACACATATTGGATGCACAAGATTGCATAAAAACCCTAATTGGACAAGAATAAGACTAGGGAGAACGTAAATGACCTAAATGTTCAACCAATGACACAAATGAACTTATTGGATGCACAAGGTTGGTTAAAAACCCTAATTGGACCAGAATAAGCCTAGGGAGGACGAAAATGACCTAAATGTTCAACCAATGACACAAATGAACTTATTGGATGCACAAGGTTGGTTAAAAACCCTAATTGGACCAGAATAAGCCTAGGGAGGACGAAAATGACCTAAATGTTCGTCCAATGACACAAACACACCTATTGGATGCACAAGATTGCATAAAAACCCTAATTGGACAAGTATAAGCCTAGGGAGGACGAAAATGACCTAAATGTTCGTCCAATGACACAAACACACCTATTGGATGCACAAGATTGCATAAAAACCCTAATTGGACAAGAATAAGCCTAGGGAGGACGAAAATGACCTAAATGTTTGTCCAATTACACAAACACACCTATTGGATGCACAAGATTGCATAAAAACCCTAATTGGACAAGAATAAGACTAGGGAGGACGAAAATGACCTAAATGTTCCTCCAATGACACAAACACACCTATTGGATGCACAAGATTGCATAAAAACCCTAATTGGACAAGAATAAGACTAGGGAGGACGAAAATGACCTAAATGTTCCTCCAATGACACAAACACACCTATTGGATGCACAAGATTGCATAAAAACCCTAATTGGACAAGAATAAGCCTAGGGAGGACGAAAATGACCTAAATGTTCATCCAATGACACAAATAAACATATTGGATGCACAAGATTGGTTAAAAACCCTAATTGGACCAGAATAAGACTAGTGAGGACGAAAATGACCTAAATGTTCATCCAATGACACAAATGAACTTATTGGATGCACAAGATTGGTTAAAAACCTTAATTGGACAAGAATAAGCCTAGGGAGGACCAAAATGACCTAAATGTTCATCCAATGACACAAATGAACTTATTGGATGCACAAGATTGGTTAAAAACCCTAATTGGACAAGAATAAGCCTAGGGAGGACGAAAATGACCTAAATGTTCATCCAATGACACAAATGAACTTATTGGATGCACAAGATTGGTTAAAAACCCTAATTGGACAAGAATAAGCCTAGGGAGGACGTAAATGACCTAAATGTTCATCCAATGACACGAATGAACTTATTGGATGCACAAGATTGGTTAAAAACCCTAATTGGACAAGAATAAGCCAAGGGAGGACGAAAATGACCTAAATGTTCGTCCAATGACACAAACACACCTATTGGATGCACAAGATTGTATAAAAACCCTAATTGGACAAGAATAAGACTAGGGATGACGAAAATGACCTAAATGTTCCTCCAATGACACAAACACACCTATTGGATGCACAAGATTGCATAAAAACCCTAATTGGACAAGAATAAGACTAGGGAGCACGTAAATGACCTAAATGTTCCACCAATGACACAAATGAACTTATTGGATGCACAAGGTTGGTTAAAAACCCTAATTGGACAAGAACAAGCCTAGGGAGGACGAAAATGACCTAAATGTTCATCCAATGACACAAATGAACTTATTGGATGCACTAGATTGGTTAAAAACCCTAATTGGACAAGAATAAGCCTAGGGAGGACGAAAATGACCTAAATGTTCGTCCCATGACACAAACACACCTATTGGATGCACAAGATTGTATAAAAACCCTAATTGGACAAGAATAAGACTAGGGATGACGAAAATGACCTAAATGTTCCTCCAATGACACAAACACACCTATTGGATGCACAAGATTGCATAAAAACCCTAATTGGACAAGAATAAGACTAGGGAGAACGTAAATGACCTAAATGTTCCACCAATGACACAAATGAACTTATTGGATGCACAAGGTTGGTTAAAAACCCTAATTGGACAAGAACAAGCCTAGGGAGGACGAAAATGACCTAAATGTTCATCCAATGACACAAATGAACTTATTGGATGCACAAGATTGGTTAAAAACCCTAATTGGACAAGAATAAGCCTAGGGAGGACGAAAATTACCTAAATGTTCAACCAATGACACAAATGAACTTATTGGATGCACAAGGTTGGTTAAAAACCCTAATTGGACAAGAATAAGTTTAGGGAGGATGAAAATGACCTAAATGTTCGTCCAATGACACAAACACACCTATTGGATGCACAAGATTGCATAAAAACCCTAATTGGACAAGAATAAGACTAGGGAGGACGAAAATGACCTAAATGTTCCTCCATTGACACAAATGAACTTATTGGATGCACAAGATTGGTTAAAAACCCTAATTGGACAAGAATAAGCATAGGGAGGACGAAAATGACCTAAATGTTCATCCAATGACACAAACACACATATTGGATGCACAAGATTGCTTAAAACCCTAATTGGACAAGAATAAGACTAGGGATGACGAAAATGACCTAAATGTTCATCCAATGACACAAATGAACTTATTGGATGCACAAGATTGGTTAAAAACCCTAATTGGACAAGAATAAGCCTAGGGAGGACGAAAATGAGCTAAATGTTCATCAAATGACACAAACACACCTATTGGATGCACAAGATTGCATAAAAACCCTAATTGGACAAGAATAAGCCTAGGGAGGACGAAAATGACCTAAATGTTCATCCAATGACACAAATGAACTTATTGGATGCACAAGATTGGTTAAAAACCCTAATTGGACAAGAATAAGCATGGGGAGGACGAAAATGACCTAAATGTTCATCCAATGACACAAACACACATATTGGATGCACAAGATTGCTTAAAACCCTAATTGGACAAGAATAAGACTAGGGATGACGAAAATGACCTAAATGTTCATCCAATGACACAAATGAACTTATTGGATGCACAAGATTGGTTAAAAACCCTACTTGGACAAGGATAAGCCTCGGGAGGACGAAAAAGACCTAAATGTTCGTCCAATGACACAAACACACCTATTGGATGCACAAGATTGCATAAAAACCCTAATTGGACAAGAATAAGACTAGGGAGGACGAAAATGACCTAAATGTTCCTCCAATGACACAAACACACCTATTGGATGCACAAGATTGCATAAAAACCCTAATTCGACAAGAATAAAACTAGGGAGGACGAAAATGACCTAAAAGTTCATCCAATGACACAAATGAACTTATTGGATGCACAAGATTGGTTAAAAACCCTAATTGGACAAGAATAAGCCTAGGGAGGACGAAAATGACCTAAAAGTTCGTCCAATGACACAAACACACCTATTGGATGCACAAGATTGCATAAAAACCCTAATTGGACAAGAATAAGACTAGGGAGGACGAAAATGACCTAAATGTTCCTCCAATGACACAAACACACATATTGGATGCACAAGATTGCTTAAAACCCTAATTGGACAAGAATAAGACTAGGGATGTCGAAAATGACCTAAATGTTCATCCAATGACACAAATGAACTTATTGGATGCACAAGATTGGTTAAAAACCCTACTTGGACAAGGATAAGCCTAGGGAGGATGAAAATGACCTAAATGTTCGTCCAATGACACAAACACACCTATTGGATGCACAAGATTGCATAAAAACCCTAATTGGACAAGAATAAGACTAGGGAGGACGAAAATGACCTAAATGTTCCTCCAATGACACAAACACACCTATTGGATGCACAAGATTGCATAAAAACCCTAATTGGACAAGAATAAGACTAGGGAGGACGAAAATGACCTAAATGTTCCTCCAATGACAGAAACACACCTTTTGGATGCACAACATTGCATAAAAACCCTAATTCGACAAGAATAAGACTAGGGAGGACGAAAATGACCTCAATGTTCCTCCAATGACACAAACACACCTATTGGATGCACAAGATTGCATAAAAACCCTAATTGGACAAGAATAAGACTAGGGAGGACGAAAATGACCTAAATGTTCCTCCAATGACACAAACACACCTATTGGATGCACAAGATTGCATAAAAACCTAATTCGACAAGAATAAGACTAAGGACGACGAAAATTACCTAAATGTTCATCCAATGACACAAATGAACTTATTGGATGCACAAGATTGGTTAAAAACCCTAATTGGACAAGAATAAGCCTAGGGAGGACGAAAATGACCTAAATGTTCGTCCAATGACACAAACACACCTATTGGATGCACAAGATTGCATAAAAACCCTAATTGGACAAGAATAAGACTAGGGAGGACGAAAATGACCTAAATGTTCCTCCAATGACACAAACACACCTATTGGATGCACAAGATTGCATAAAAACCCTAATTCGACAAGAATAAGACTAGGGAGGACGAAAATGACCTAAATGTTACTCCAATGACACAAATGAACTTATTGGATGCACAAGATTGGTTAAAAACCCTAATTGGACAAGAATAAGCCTAGGGAGGACGAAAATGACCTAAATGTTCATCCAATGACACAAACACACCTATTGGATGCCCAAGTTGGTTAAAAACCCTAATTGGACAAGAATAAGCATAGGGAGTACGAAAATGACCTAAATGTTCATCCAATGACACAAACACACCTATTGGATGCACAAGATTGGTTAGAAACCCTAATTGGACAAGAATAAGCCTAGGGAGGACGAAAATGACCTAAATGTTAATCCAATGACGCAAATGAACTTATTGGATGCACAAGATTGGTTAAAAACCCTAATTGGACAAGAATAAGCCTAGGGAGGACGAAAATGACCTAAATGTTCATCCAATGACACAAATGAACTTATTGGATGCACAAGATTGGTTAAAAACCCTAATTGGACAAGAATTATCATAGGGAGGACGAAAATGACCTAAATGTTCATCCAATGACACAAACCCACATATTGGATGCACAAGATTGCTTAAAACCCTAATTGGACAAGAATAAGACTAGGGAGCACGAAAATGACCTAAATGTTCATCCAATGACACAAACACACATATTGGATGCACAAGATTGCATAAAAACCCTAATTGGACAAGAATAAGACTAGGGAGAACGTAAATGACCTAAATGTTCAACCAATGACACAAATGAACTTATTGGATGCACAAGGTTGGTTAAAAACCCTAATTGGACCAGAATAAGCCTAGGGAGGACGAAAATGACCTAAATGTTCAACCAATGACACAAATGAACTTATTGGATGCACAAGGTTGGTTAAAAACCCTAATTGGACCAGAATAAGCCTAGGGAGGACGAAAATGACCTAAATGTTCGTCCAATGACACAAACACACCTATTGGATGCACAGGATTGACTAAAAACCCTAATTGGACAAGAATAAGCCTAGGGAGGACGAAAATGACCTAAATGTTCGTCCAATGACACAAACACACCTATAGGATGCACAAGATTGCATAAAAACCCTAATTGGACAAGAACATGCCTAGGGAGGACGAAAATGACCTAAATGTTCATCCAATGACACAAATGAACTTATTGGATGCACAAGATTGGTTAAAAACCCTAATTGGACAAGAATAAGCCTAGGGAGGACGTAAATAACCTAAATGTTCATCCAATGACACAAATGAACTTATTGGATGCACAAGATTGGTTAAAAACCCTAATTGGACAAGAATAAGCTTTGGGAGGACGAAAAGGACCTAAATGTTCGTCCAATGACACAAACACACCTATTGGATGCACAAGATTGCATAAAAACCCTAATTGGACAAGAGTAAGACTAGGGAGGACGAAAATGACCTAAATGTTCGTCCAATGACACAAACACACCTATTGGATGCACAAGATTGCATAAAAACCCTAATTGGACAAGAATAAGACTAGGGAGGACGTAAATGACCTAAATGTTCCACCAATGACACAAATGAACTTATTGGATGCACAAGATTGCATAAAAACCCTAATTGGACAAGAATAAGACTAGGGAGGACGAAAATGACCTAAATGTTCATCCAATGACACAAATGAACTTATTGAATGCACAAGATTGCATAAAAACCCTAATTGGACAAGAATATGACTAGGGAGGACGAAAATGACCTAAATGTTCCTCCAATGACACAAACACACCTATTGGATGCACAAGGTTGGTTAAAAACCCTAATTGGACCAGAATAAGCCTAGGGAGGACGAAAATGACCTAAATGTTCCTCCAATGACACAAACACACCTATTGGATGCACAAGATTGCATAAAAACCCTAATTGGACAAGAATAAGACTAGGGAGGACGTAAATGACCTAAATGTTCCACCAATGACACAAATGAACTTATTGGATGCACAAGATTGCATAAAAACCCTAATTGGACAAGAATAAGACTAGGGAGGACGAAAATGACCTAAATGTTCATCCAATGACACAAATGAACTTATTGGATGCACAAGATTGGATAAAAACCCTAATTGGACAAGAATAAGCTTATGGAGGACGAAAATGACCTAAATGTTCGTCCAATGACACAAACACACCTATTGGATGCACAAGATTGCATAAAAACCCTAATTGGACAAGAATAAGACTAGGGAGGACGAAAATGACCTAAATGTTCATCCAATGACACAAATGAATTTATTGGATGCACAAGATTGGTTAAAAACCCTAATTGGACAAGAATAAGCTTATGGAGGACGAAAATGACCTAAATGTTCGTCCAATGACACAAACACACCTATTGGATGCACAAGATTGCATAAAAACCCTAATTGGACAAGAATAAGACTAGGGAGGACGAAAATGACCTAAATGTTCATCCAATGACACAAATGAACTTATTGGATGCACAAGATTGGTTAAAAACCCTAATTGGACAAGAATAAGCCTAGGGAGGACGAAAATGACCTAAATGTTCGTCCAATGACACAAACACACCTATTGGATGCACAAGATTGCATAAAAACCCTAATTGGACAAGAATAAGACTAGGGAGGACGAAAATGACCTAAATGTTCATCCAATGACACAAACACACCTATTGGATGCACAATATTGGTTAAAAAGCCTAATTGGACAAGAATAAGCATAGGGAGGACGAAAATGACCTAAACGTTCATCCAACGACACAAACCCAAATATTGGATGCACAAGATTGCTTAAAACCCTAATTGGACAAGAATAAGACTAGGGAGGACGAAAATGACCTAAATGTTCATCCAATGACACAAATGAACTTATTGAATGCACAAGATTGGTTAAAAACCCTAATCGGACAAGAACAAGCCTAGGGAGGATGAAAATGACCTAAATGTTCTTCCAATGACACAAACACACCTATTGGATGCACAAGATTGCATAAAAACCCTAATTGGACAAGAATAAGACTAGGGAGGACGAAAATGACCTAAATGTTCCTCCAATGACACAAACACACCTATTGGATGCACAAGATTGCATAAAAACCCTAATTGGACAAGAATAAGACTAGGGAGGACGAAAATGACCTAAATAATCATCCAATGACACAAATGAACTTATTGGATGCACAAGATTGGTTAAAAACCCTAATTGGACAAGAATAAGCATAGGGAGGACGAAAATGACCTAAACGTTCATCCAATGACACAAACCCACATATTGGATGCACAAGATTGCTTAAAACCCTAATTGGACAAGAATAAGACTAGGGAGGATGAAAATGACCTAAATGTTCATCCAATGACACAAATGAACTTATTGGATGCACAAGATTGGTTAAAAACCCTAATTGGACAAGAATAAGCCTAGGGAGGATGAAAATGACCTAAATGTTCGTCCAATGACACAAACACACCTTTTGGATGCACAAGATTGCATAAAAACCCTAATTGGACAAGAATATGACTAGGGAGGACGAAAATGACCTAAATGTTCCTCCAATGACACAAACACACCTATTGGATGCACAAGATTGTATAAAAACCCTAATTCGACAAGAATAAGACTAGGGAGGACGAAAATGACCTAAATGTTCCTCCAATGACACAAACACACCTATTGGATGCACAAGATTGCATAAAAACCCTAATTGGACAAGAATAAGACTAGGGAGGACGAAAATGACCTAAATGTTCATCCAATGACACAAACACACTTATTGGATGCACAAGATTGCTTAAAACCCTAATTGGACAAGAATAAGACTAGGGATGACGAAAATGACCTAAATGTTCATCCAATGACACAAATGAACTTATTGGATGCACAAGATTGGTTAAAAACCCTAATTGGACAAGAATAAGACTTGGGAGGACGAAAATGACCTAAATGTTCATCCAATGACACAAATGAACTTATTGGATGCACAAGATTGGTTAAAAACCCTAATTGGACAAGAATAAGCCTAGGGAGGACGAAAATGACCTAAATGTTCATCCAATGACACAAATGAACTTATTGGATGCACAAGATTGGTTTAAAAACCCTAATTGGACAAGAATAAGCCTAGGGAGGACGAAAATGACCTAAATGTTCATCCAATGACACAAATGAACTTATTGGATGCACAAGATTGGTTAAAAACCCTAATTGGACAAGAATAAGCTTATGGAGGACGAAAATGACCTAAATGTTCGTCCAATGACACAAATGAACTTATTGGATGCACAAGATTGGTTAAAAACCCTAATTGGACAAGAATAAGCCTAGGGAGGACGAAAATGACCTAAATGTTCGTCCAATGACACAAACACACCTATTGGATGCACAAGATTGCATAAAAACCCTAATTGGACAATAAAAAGACTAGGGAGGACGAAAATGACCTAAACGTTTCTCCAATGACACAAACACACCTATTAGATGCACAAGATTGCAAAAAACCCTAATTGGACAAGAATAAGCATAGGGAGGACGAAAATGACCTAAATGTTCATCCAATGACACAAACACACATATTGGATGCACAAGATTGCTTAAAACCCTAATTGGACAAGAATAAGACTAGGGATGACGAAAATGACCTAAATGTTCATCCAATGACACAAATGAACTTATTGGATGCACAAGATTGGTTAAAAACCCTAATTGGACAAGAATAAGCCTAGGGAGGACGAAAATGACCTAAATGTTCGTCCAATGACACAAACACACCTATTGGATGCACAGGATTGCCTAAAAACCCTAATCGGACAAAAATAAGCCTAGGGAGGACGAAAATGACCTAAATATTCGTCCAATGACACAAACACACCTATTGGATGCACAAGATTGCATAAAAACCCTAATTGGACAAGAATAAGACTAGGGAGGACGAAAATGACCTAAATGTTCCTCCAATGACACAAACACACCTATTGGATGCACAAGATTGCATAAAAACCCTAATTCGACAAGAATAAGACTAGGGAGGACGAAAATGACCTAAATGTTCCTGCAATGACACAAACACACCTATTGGATGCACAAGATTGCATAAAAACCCTAATTGGACAAGATTAAGACTAGGGAGGACGAAAATGACCTAAATGTTCATCCAATGACACAAACACACCTATTGGATGCACAAGATTGCATAAAAACCCTAATTCGACAAGAATAAGACTAGGGAGGACGAAAATGACCTAAATGTTCCTCCAATGACACAAACACACCTATTGGATGCACAAGATTGCATAAAAACCCTAATTGGACAATAATAAGACTTGGGAGGACGAAAATGACCTAAATGTTCATCCAATGACACAAATGAACTTATTGGATGCACAAGATTGGTTAAAAACCCTAATTGGCCAAGAATAAGCCTAGGGAGGACGAAAATGACCTAAATGTTCGTCCAATGACACAAACACACCTATTGGATGCACAAGATTGCATAAAAACCCTAATTGGACAATAATAAGACTAGGGAGGACGAAAATGACCTAAATGTTCCTCCAATAACACAAACACACCTATTAGATGCACAAGATTGCATAAAAACCCTAATTGGACAAGAATAAGACTAGGGAGGGCGAAAATGACCTAAATGTTCATCCAATGACACAAATGAACTTATTGGATGCACAAGATTGGTTAAAAACCCTAATTGGACAAGAATAAGCCTAGGGAGGACGAAAATGACCTAAATGTTCGTCCAATGACACAAACACACCTATTGGATGCACAAGATTGCATAAAAACCCTAATTGGACAAGAATAAGCCTAGGGAGGACGAAAATGACCTAAATGTTCATCCAATGACACAAATGAACTTATTGGACACACAAGATTGGTTAAAAACCCTAATTGGACAAGAATAAGCCTAGGGAGGACGAAAATGACCTAAATGTTCATCCAATGACACAAATGAACTTATTGGATGCACAAGATTGGTTAAAAACCCTAATTGGACATGAATAAGCCTAGGGATGACGAAAATGACCTAAATGTTCATCCAATGATACAAATGAACTTATTGGATGCACAAGATTGGTGAAAACCCTAATTGGACAAGAATAAGCCTAGGGAGGACGAAAATGACCTAAATGTTCATCCAATGACACAAATGAACTTATTGGATGCACAAGATTGGTTAAAAACCCTAATTGGACAAGAATAAGCCTAGGGAGGACGAAAATGACCTAAATGTTCGTCCAATGACACAAACACACCTATTGGATGCACAAGATTGCATAAAATCCCTAATTGGACAAGAATAAGCCTAGGGAGGACGAAAATGACCTAAATGTTCCTCCAATGACACAAACACACCTATTGGATGCACAAGATTGCATAAAAACCCTAATTGGACAAGAATAAGACTAGGGAGAACGTAAATGACCTAAATGTTCAACCAATGACACAAATGAACTTATTGAATGCACAAGATTGCATAAAAACCCTAATTGGACAAGAATATGACTAGGGAGGACGAAAATGACCTAAATGTTCCTCCAATGACACAAACACACCTATTGGATGCACAAGATTGTATAAAAACCCTAATTCGACAAGAATAAGACTAGGGAGGACGAAAATGACCTAAATGTTCCTCCAATGACACAAACACACCTATTGGATGCACAAGATTGCATAAAAACCCTAATTGGACAAGAATAAGCCTAGGGAGGGCGAAAATGACCTAAATGTTTGTCCAATGACACAAACACACCTATTCGATGCACAGGATTGCCTAATAACCCTAATTGGACAAGAATAAGCCTAGGGAGGACGAAAATGACCTAAATGTTCAACCAATGACACAAATGAACTTATTGGATGCACAAGGTTGGTTAAAAACCCTAATTGGACAAGAATAAGCATAGGGAGGACGAAAATGACCTACATGTTCATCCAATGACACAAACACACATATTGGATGCACAAGATTGCTTAAAACCCTAATTGGACAAGAATAAGACTAGGGATGACGAAAATGACCTAAATGTTCATCCAATGACACAAATGAACTTATTGGATGCACAAGATTGGTTAAAAACCCTAATTGGACAAGAATAAGCCTAGGGAGGACGAAAATGACCTAAATGTTCGTCCAATGACACAAACACACCTGTTGGATGCACAAGATTGCATAAAAACCCTAATTGGACAAGAATAAGACTAGGGAGGAAGTAAATGACCTAAATGTTCCACCAATGACACAAATGAACTTATTTGATGCACAAGTTTGGTTAAAAACCCTAATTGGACAAGAATAAGCCTAGGGAGGACGAAAATGACCTAAATGTTCAACCAATGACACAAATGAACTTATTGAATGCACAAGGTTGGTTAAAAACCCTAATTGGACAAGAATAAGCCTAGGGAGGACGAAAATGACCTAAATGTTCGTCCAATGACACAAACACACCTGTTGGATGCACAAGATTGCATAAAAACCCTAATTGGACAAGAATAAGACTAGGGAGGACATAAATGACCTAAATGTTCCACCAATGACACAAATGAACTTATTTGATGCACAAGGTTGGTTAAAAACCCTAATTGGACAAGAATAAGCCTAGGGAGGACGAAAATGACCTAAATGTTCAACCAATGACACAAATGAACTTATTGAATGCACAAGGTTGGTTAAAAACCCTAATTGGACAAGAATAAGCCTAGGGAGGACGAAAATGACCTAAATGTTCGTCCAATGACACAAACACACCTATTAGATACCCAGGATTGCCTAAAAACCCTAATCGGACAAAAATAAGCCTAGGGAGGACGAAAATGACCTAAATGTTCGTCCAATGACACAAACACACCTATTGGATGCACAAGATTGCATAAAAACCCTAATTGCACAAGAATAAGACTTGGGAGGACGAAAATGACCTCAATGTTCCTCCAATGACACAAACACACCTATTGGTTGCACAAGATTGTATAAAAACCCTAATTCGACAAGAATAAGACTAGGGAGGACGAAAATGACCTAAATGTTCAACCAATGACACAAATGAACTTATTGGATGCACAAGGTTGGTTAAAAACCCTAATTGGACAAGAATAAGCCTAGGGAGGACGAAAATGACCTAAATGTTCGTCCAATGACACAAACACACCTATTGGATGCATAGGATTGCCTAATAACCCTAATTGGACAAGAATAAGCCTAGGGAGGACGAAAATAACCTAAATGTTCGTCCAATGACACAAACACACCTATAGGATGCACAAGATTGCATAAAAACCCTAATTGGACAAGAACAAGCCTAGGGAGGACGAAAATGACCTAAATATTCATCCAATGACACAAATGAACTTATTGGATGCACAAGATTGGTTAAAAACCCTAATTGGACAAGAATAAGCCTAGGGAGGACGTAAATGACCTAAATGTTCATCCAATGACACAAATGAACTTATTGGATGCACAAGATTGGTTAAAAACCCTAATTGGACAAGAAAAAGCATAGGGAGGACGAAAATGACCTACATGTTCATCCAATGACACAAACACACATATTGGATGCACAAGATTGCTTAAAACCCTAATTGGACAAGAATAAGACTAGGGATGACGAAAATGACCTAAATGTTCATCCAATGACACAAATGAACTTATTGGATGCACAAGATTGGTTAAAAACCCTAATTGGACAAGAATAAGCCTAGGGAGGACGAAAATGACCTAAATGTTCGTCCAATGACACAAACACACCTGTTGGATGCACAAGATTGCATAAAAACCCTAATTGGACAAGAATAAGCCTAGGGAGGACGTAAATGACCTAAATGTTCATCCAATGACACAAATGAACTTATTGGATGCACAAGATTGGTTAAAAACCCTAATTGGACAAGAATAAGCATAGGGAGGACGAAAATGACCTACATGTTCATCCAATGACACAAACACACATATTGGATGCACAAGATTGCATAAAACCCTAATTGGACAAGAATAAGACTAGGGATGACGAAAATGACCTAAATGTTCATCCAATGACACAAATGAACTTATTGGATGCACAAGATTGGTTAAAAACCCTAATTGGACAAGAATAAGCCTAGGGAGGACGAAAATGACCTAAATGTTCGTCCAATGACACAAACACACCTGTTGGATGCACAAGATTGCATAAAAACCCTAATTGGACAAGAATAAGACTACGGAGGACGTAAATGACCTAAATGTTCCACCAATGACACAAATGAACTTATTTGATGCACAAGGTTGGTTAAAAACCCTAATTGGACAAGAATAAGCCTAGGGAGGACGAAAATGACCTAAATGTTCAACCAATGACACAAATGAACTTATTGAATGCACAAGGTTGGTTAAAAACCCTAATTGGACAAGAATAAGCCTAGGGAGGACGAAAATGACCTAAATGTTCGTCCAATGACACAAACACACCTATTGGATGCCCAGGATTGCCTAAAAACCCTAATCGGACAAAAATAAGCCTAGGGAGGACGAAAATGACCTAAATGTTCGTCCAATGACACAAACACACCTATTGGATGCACAAGATTGCATAAAAACCCTAATTGGACAAGAATAAGACTAGGGAGGACGTAAATGACCTAAATGTTCCACCCATGACACAAATGAACTTATTTGATGCACAAGGTTGGTTAAAAACCCTAATTGGACAAGAATAAGTCTAGGGAGGACGAAAATGACCTAAATGTTCAACCAATGACACAAATGAACTTATTGAATGCACAAGGTTGGTTAAAAACCCAAATTGGACAAGAATAAGCCTAGGGAGGACGAAAATGACCTAAATGTTCGTCCAATGACACAAACACACCTATTGGATGCACAGGATTGCCTAAAAACCCTAATCGGACAAAAATAAGCCTAGGGAGGACGAAAATGACCTAAATGTTCGTCCAATGACACAAACACACCTATTGGATGCACAAGATTGCATAAAAACCCTAATTGGACAAGAATAAGACTAGGGAGGACGAAAATGACCTAAATGTTCCTCCAATGACACAAACACACCTATTGGATGCACAAGATTGTATAAAAACCCTAATTCGACAAGAATAAGACTAGGGAGGACGAAAATGACTTAAATGTTCTTCCAATGACACAAACACACCTATTGGATGCACAAGATTGCATAAAAACCCTAATTGGACAAGAATAAGACTAGGGAGAACGTAAATGACCTAAATGTTCCACCATTGACACAAATGAACTTATTGGATGCACAAGGTTGGTTAAAAACCCTAATTGGACAAGAATTAGCCTAGGGAGGTCGAAAATGACCTAAATGTTCAACCAATGACACAAATGAACTTATTGGATGCACAAGGTTGGTTAAAAACCCTAATTGGACAAGAATAAGCCTAGGGAGGACGAAAATGACCTAAATGTTCGTCCAATGACACAAACACACCTATTGGATGCACAGGATTGCCTAATAACCCTAATTGGACAACAATAAGCCTAGGGAGGACGAAAATGACCTAAATGTTCGTCCAATGACACAAACACACCTATAGGATGCATAAGATTGCATAAAAACCCTAATTGGACAAGAACAAGCCTAGGGAGGACGAAAATGACCTAAATGTTCATCCAATGACACAAATGAACTTATTGGATGCACAAGATTGGTTAAAAACCCTAATTGGACAAGAATAAGCCTAGGGAGGACGTAAATGACCTAAATGTTCATCCAATGACACAAATGAACTTATTGGATGCACAAGATTGGTTAAAAACCCTAATTGGACAAGAATAAGCCTAGGGTGGACGAAAATGACCTAAATGTTCATCCAATTACACAAATGAACTTATTTGATGCACAAGATTGGTTAAAAACCCTAATTGGACAAGAATAATCCTAGGGAGGACGAAAATGACCTAAATGTTCATCCAATGACACAAATGAACTAATTGGATGCACAAGATTGGTTAAAAACCCTAATTGGACAAGAATAAGGCTATGGAGGACGAAAATGACCTAAATGTTCATCCAATGACACAAATGAACTTATTGGATGCACAAGATTGGTTAAAAACCCTAATTGGACAAGAATAAGCCTAGGGAGGACGTAAATGACCTAAATGTTCATCCAATGACACAAATGAACTTATTGGATGCACAAGATTGGTTAAAAACCCTAATTGGACAAGAATAAGCCTAGGGAGGACAAAAATGACCTAAATGTTCGTCCAATGACACAAATGAACTTATTGGATGCAAAAGATTGGTTAAAAACCCTAATTGGACAAGAATAAGCCTATGGAGGACGAAAATGACCTAAATGTTCATCCAATGACACAAATGAAATTATTGGATGCACAAGATTGGTTAAAAACCCTAATTGGACAAGAATAAGCCTAGGGAGGACGTAAATGACCTAAATGTTCATCCAATGACACAAATGAACTTATTGGATGCACAAGATTGGTTAAAAACCCTAATTGGACAAGAATAAGCCTAGGGAGGACGAAGATGACCTAAATGTTCGTCCAATGACACAAACACACCTATTGGATGCACAAGATTGCATAAAAACCCTAATTGGACAAGAATAAGACTAGGGAGGACGAAAATGACCTAAATGTTCCTCCAATGACACAAACACACCTATTGGATGCACAAGATTGCATAAAAACCCTAATTCGACAAGAATAAGACTATGATGGACGAAAATGGTCTAAATATTCCTCCAATGACACAAACACACCTATTGGATGCACAAGATTGCATAAAAACCCTAATTGTACAAGAATAAGACTAGGGAGGACGTAAATGACCTAAATGTTCCACCAATGACACAAATGAACTTATTGGATACACAAGGTTGGTTAAAAACCCTAATTGGACAAGAATAAGCCTAGGGAGGCCGAAAATGACCTAAATGTTCGTTCAATGACACAAACACACCTATTGGATGCACAAGATTGCATAAAAACCCTAATTGGACAAGAACAAGCCTAGGGAGGACGAAAATGACCTAATTGTTCATCCAATGACACAAATGAACTTATTGGATGCACAAGATTGGTTAAAAAACCTAATTGGACAAGAATAAGCCTAGGGAGGACGTAAATGACCTAAATGTTCATCCAATGACACAAATGAACTTATTGGATGCACAAGATTGGTTAAAAACCCTAATTGGACAAGAAAAGCATAGGGAGGACGAAAATGACCTAAATGTTAATCCAATGACACAAACACACATATTGGATGCACAAGATTGCTTAAAACCCTAATTGGACAAGAATAAGACTAGGGACGACGAAAATGACCTAAATGTTCATCCAATGACACACATGAACTTATTGGATGCACAAGATTGGTTAAAAACCCTAATTGGACAAGAATAAGCCTAGGGAGGACGTAAATGACCTAAATGTTCATCCAATGACACAAATGAACTTATTGGATGCACAAGATTGGTTAAAAACCCTAATTGGACAAGAATACGCATAGGGAGGACGAAAATGACCTAAGTGTTCATCCAATGACACAAACACACATATTGGATGCACAAGATTGCTTAAAACGCTAATTTAACAAGAATAAGACTAGGGATGACGAAAATGACCTAAATGTTCATCCAATGACACAAATGAACTTATTGGATGCAAAAGATTGGTTAAAAACCCTAATTGGACAAGAATAAGCCTAGGGACGACGAAAATGACCTAAATGTTCGTCCAATGACACAAATGAACTTATTGGATGCACAAGATTGGTTAAAAACCCTAATTGGACAAGAATAAGCCTAGGGAGGACGTAAATGACCTAAATGTTCATCCAATGACACAAATGAACTTATTGGATGCACAAGATTGGTTAAAAACCCTAATTGGACAAGAATAAGCATAGGGAGGATGAAAATGACCTACATGTTCATCCAATGACACAAACACACATATTGGATGCACAAGATTGCTTAAAACCCTAATTGGACAAGAATAAGACTAGGGATGACGAAAATGACCTAAATGTTCATCCAATGACACAAATGAACTTATTGGATGCACAAGATTGGTTAAAAACCCTAATTGGACAAGAATAAGCCTAGGGAGGACGTAAATGACCTAAATGTTCATCCAATGACACAAATGAACTTATTGGATGCACAAGATTGGTTAAAAACCCTAATTGGACAAGAATAAGACTAGGAAGGACGAAAATGACCTAAATGTTCATCCAATGACACAAACACACCTATTGGATGCACAAGATTGGTTAGAAACCCTAATTGGACAAGAATAAGCCTAGGGAGGACGAAAATGACCTAAATGTTCATCCAATGACACAAACACATCTATTGAATGCACAAGATTGTTTAGAAACCCTAATTGGACAAGAATAAGCTTAGGGAGGACGAAAATGACCTAAATGTTCATCCAATGACACAAACACACCTATTGGATGCACAAGATTGTTTAGAAACCCTAATTGGACAAGAATAAGCCTAGGGAGGACGAAAATGACCTAAATGTTCATCCAATGACACAAATAAACTTATTGGATGCACAAGATTGGTTAAAAACCCTAATTGGACAAGAATAAGCCTAGGGAGGACGTAAATGACCTAAATGTTCATCCAATGACACAAATGAACTTATTGGATGCACAAGATTGGTTAAAAAGCCTAATTGGACAAGAATAAGCATAGGGAGGACGAAAATGACCTAAATGTTCATCCAATGACACAAACACACATATTGGATGCACAAGATTGCTTAAAACCCTAATTGGACAAGAATAAGACTAGGGATGACGAAAATGACCTAAATGTTCATCCAATGACACAAATGAACTTATTGGATGCACAAGATTGGTTAAAAACCCTAATTGGACAAGAATAAGCCTAGGGAGGACGAAAATGACCTAAATGTTCGTCCAATGACACAAACACACCTATTGGATGCACAAGATTGCATAAAAACCCTAATTCAACAAGAATAAGACTAGGGAGGACGAAAATGACCTAAATGTTCATCCAATGAAACAAATGAACTTATTGGATGCACAAGATTGGTTAAAAACCCTAATTGGACAAGAATAAGTTTAGGGAGGACGAAAATGACCTAAATGTTCGTCCAATGACACAAACACACCTATTGGATGCACAAGATTGCATAAAAACCCTAATTGGACAAGAATAAGACTAGGGAGGACGAAAATGACCTAAATGTTCCTCCAATGACACAAACACACCTATTGGATGCACAAGATTGTATAATAACCCTAATTCGACAAGAATAAGACTAGGGAGGACGAAAATGACCTAAATGTTCCTCCAATGACACAAACACACCTATTGGATGCACAAGATTGCATAAAAACCCTAATTGGACAAGAATAAGACTAGGGAGAACGTAAATGACCTAAATGTTCAACCAATGACACAAATGAACTTATTGGATGCACAAGGTTGGTTAAAAACCCTAATTGGACAAGAATAAGCCTAGGGAGGACGAAAATGACCTAAATGTTCGTCCAATGACACAAACACACCTATTGGATGCACAGGATTGCCTAAAAACCCTATTTGGACAAGAATAAGCATAGGGAGGACGAAAATGACCTAAATGTTCCACCAATGACACAAATGAACTTATTGGATGCACAAGGTTGGTTAAAAACTCTAATTGGACAAGAATAAGCCTAGGGAGGACGAAAATGACCTAAATGTTCATCGAATGACACAAATGAACTTATTGGATGCACAAGATTGGTTAAAAACCCTAATTGGACAAGAATAAGCCAAAGGAGGACGAAAATGACCTAAATGTTCGTCCAATGACACAAACACACCTATTGGATGCACAAGATTGTATAAAAACCCTAATTGGAAAAGAATAAGACTAGGGATGACGAAAATGACCTAAATGTTCCTCCAATGACACAAACACACCTATTGGATGCACAAGATTGCATAAAAACCCTAATTGGACAAGAATAAGACTAGGGAGGACGTAAATGACCTAAATGTTCCAGCAATGACACAAATGAACTTATTGGATGCACAAGGTTGGTTAAAAACCCTAATTCGACAAGAATAAGCCTAGGGAGGACGTAAATGACCTAAATGTTCATCCAATGACACAAATGAACTTATTGGATGCACAAGATTGGTTTAAAACCCTATTTGGACAAGAATAAGAATAGGGAGGACGAAAATGACCTAAATGTTCATCCAATGACACAAACACACATATTGGATGCACAAGATTGCTTAAAACCCTAATTGGACAAGAATAAGACTAGGGATGACGAAAATGACCTAAATGTTCATCCAATGACACAAATGAACTTATTGGATGCACAAGATTGGTTAAAAACCCTAATTGGACAAGAATAAGCCTAGGGAGGACGAAAATGACCTAAATGTTCGTCCAATGACACAAACACACCTATTGGATGCACAAGATTGCATAAAAACCCTAATTGGACAAGAATAAGACTAGGGAGAACGTAAATGACCTAAATGTTCCACCAATGACACAAATGAACTTATTTGATGCACAAGGTTGGTTAAAAACCCTAATTGGACAAGAATAAGCCTAGGGAGGACGAAAATGACCTAAATGTTCAAGCAATGACACAAATGAACTTATTGAATGCACAAGGTTGGTTAAAAACCCTAATTGGACAAGAATAAGCCTAGGGAGGACGAAAATGACCTAAATGTTCGTCCAATGACACAAACACACCTATTGGATGCACAGGATTGCCTAAAAACCCTAATCGGACAAAAATAAGCCTAGGGAGGACGAAAATGACCTAAATATTCGTCCAATGACACAAACACACCTATTGGATGCACAAGATTGCATAAAAACCCTAATTGGACAAGAATAAGACTAGGGAGGACGAAAATGACCTAAATGTTCCTCCAATGACACAAACACACCTATTGGATGCACAAGATTGCATAAAAACCTAATTCGACAAGAATAAGACTAAGGACGACGAAAATTACCTAAATGTTCATCCAATGACACAAATGAACTTATTGGATGCACAAGATTGGTTAAAAACCCTAATTGGACAAGAATAAGCCTAGGGAGGACGAAAATGACCTAAATGTTCGTCCAATGACACAAACACACCTATTGGATGCACAAGATTGCATAAAAACCCTAATTGGACAAGAATAAGACTAGGGAGGACGAAAATGACCTAAATGTTCGTCCAATAACACAAACACACCTATGGGATGCACAAGATTGCATAAAAACCCTAATTCGACAAGAATAAGACTAGGGAGGACGTAAATGACCTAAATGTTCCACCAATGACACAAATGAACTTATTGCATACACAAGGTTGGTTAAAAACCCTAATTGGACAAGAATAAGCCTAGGGAGGACGAAAATGACCTAAATGTTCAACCAATAACACAAATGAACTTATTGGATGCACAAGGTTGGTTAAAAACCCTAATTGGACAAGAATAAGCCTAGGGAGGACGAAAATGACCTAAATGTTCGTCCAATGACACAAACAAACCTATTGGATGCAAAGGATTGCATAAAAACCCTAATTGGCCAAGAATAAGCCTAGGGAGGACGAAAATGACCTAAATGTTCGTCCAATGACACAAACACACCTATTGGATGCACAAGATTGCATAAAAACCCTAATTGGACAAGAACAAGCCTAGGGAGGACGAAAATGACCTAAATGTTCATCCAATGACATAAATGAACTTATTGGATGCACAAGATTGGTTAAAAACCCTAATTGGACAAGAATAAGCCTAGGGAGGACGTAAATGACCTAAATGTTCATCCAATGACACAAATGAACTTATTGGATGCACAAGATTGGTTAAAAACCCTAATTGGACAAGAATAAGCATAGGGAGGACGAAAATGATCTAAATGTTCATCCAATGACACAAACACACATATTGGATGCACAAGATTGCTTAAAACCCTAATTGGACAAGAACAAGACTAGGGATGACGAAAATGACCTAAATGTTCATCCAATGACACAAATGAACTTATTGGATGCACAAGATTGGTTAAAAACCCTAATTGGACAAGAATAAGCCTTGGGAGGACGAAAATGACCTAAATGTTCGTCCAATGACACAAACACACCTATTGGATGCACAAGATTGCATAAAAACCCTAATTGGACAAGAATATGACTAGGGAGGACGAAAATGACCTAAATGTTCCTCCAATGACACAAACACACCTATTGGATGCACAAGATTGTATAAAAACCCTAATTCGACAAGAATAAGACTAGGGAGGACGAAAATGACCTAAATGTTCCTCCAATGACACAAACACACCTATTGGATGCACAAGATTGCATAAAAACCCTAATTGGACAAGAATAAGACTAGGGAGAACGTAAATGACCTAAATGTTCAACCAATGACACAAATGAACTTATTGGATGCACAAGGTTGGTTAAAAACCCTAATTGGACAAGAATAAGCCTAGGGAGGACGAAAATGACCTAAATGTTCGTCCCATGACACAAACACACCTATTGGATGCACAAGATTGCATAAAAACCCTAATTGGACAAGAATAAGACTAGGGAGGACGAAAATGACCTAAATGTTCCTCCAATGACACAAACACACCTATTGGATGCACAAGATTGTATAAAAACCCTAATTCGACAAGAATAAGACTAGGGAGGACGAAAATGACTTAAATGTTCCTCCAATGACACAAACACACCTATTGGATGCACAAGATTGCATAAAAACCCTAATTGGACAAGAATAAGATTAGGGAGAACGTAAATGACCTAAATGTTCCACCAATGACACAAATGAACTTATTGGATGCACAAGGTTGGTTAAAAACCCTAATTGGACAAGAATAAGCCTAGGGAGGACGAAAATGACCTAAATGTTCAACCAATGACACAAATGAACTTATTGGACGCACAAGGTTGGTTAAAAACCCTAATTGGACAAGAATAAGCCTAGGGAGGACGAAAATGACCTAAATGTTCATCCAATTACACAAATGAACTTATTGGATGCACAAGATTGGTTACAAACCCTAATTGGACAAGAATAAGCCTAGGGAGGACGAAAATGACCTAAATGTTCCTCCAATGACACAAACACACCTATTGGATGTACAAGATTGCATAAAAACCCTAATTGGACAAGAATAAGACTAGGGAGGACGTAAATGACCTAAATGTTCCACCAATGACACAAATGAACTTATTGGATGCACAAGGTTGGTTAAAAACCCTAATTGGACAAGAATAAGCCTAGGGAGGACGAAAATGACCTAAATGTTCAACCAATGACACAAATGAACTTATTGGATGCACGAGGTTGGTTAAAAACCCTAATTGGACAAGAATAAGCCTAGGGAGGACGAAAATGACCTAAATGTTCAACCAATGACACAAATGAACTTATTGGATGCACAAGGTTGGTTAAAAACCCTAATTGGACAAGAATAAGCCTAGGGAGGACGAAAATGACCTAAATGTTCAACCAATGACACAAATGAACTTATTGGATGCACAAGGTTGGTTAAAAACCCAAATTGGACAAGAATAAGCCTAGGGAGGACGAAAATGACCAAAATGTTCGTCCAATGACACAAACACACCTATTGGATGCACAGGATTGCCTAAAAACCCTAATCGGACAAGAATAAGCCTAGGGAAGACGAAAATGACCTAAATGTTCGTCCAATGACACAAACACACCTATTGGATGCACAAGATTGCATAAAAACCCTAATTGGACAAGAATAAGACTAGGGAGGACGAAAATGACCTAAATGTTCCTCCAATGACACAAACACACCTATTGGATGCACAAGATTGGTTGAAAACCCTAATTGGACAAGAATAAGCCTAGGGAGGACGAAAATGACCTAAATGTTCATCCAATGACACAAATGAACTTATTGGATGCACAAGATTGGTTAAAAACCCTAATTGGACAAGAATAAGCCTAGGGAGGACGAAAATGACCTAAATGTTCATCCAATGACACAAATGAACTTATTGGATGCACAAGATTGTTTAAAAACCCTAATTAGACAAGAATAAGCCTATGGAGGACGAAAATGACCTAAATGTTCATCCAATGACACAAATGAACTTATTGGATGCACAAGATTGTTTAAAAACCCTAATTGGACAAGAATAAGCCTATGGAGGACGAAAATGACCTAAATGTTCTTCCAATGACACAAATGAACTTATTGGATGCACAAGATTGGTTGAAAACCTTAATTGGACAAGAATAAGCCTAGGGAGGACGAAAATGACCTAAATGTTCATCCAATGACACAAATGAACTTATTGGATGCACAAGATTGGTTAAAAACCCTAATTGGACAAGAATAAGCCTAGGGAGGACGAAAATGACCTAAATGTTCATCCAATGACACAAATGAACTTATTGGATGCACAAGATTGGATAAAAACCCTAATTGGACAAGAATAAGCCAAGGGAGGACGAAAATGACCTAAATGTTCGTCCAATGACACAAACACACCTATTGGATGCACAAGATTGTATAAAAACCCTAATTGGACAAGAATAAGACTAGGGATGACGAAAATGACCTAAATGTTCCTCCAATGACACAAACACACCTATTGGATGCACAAGATTGCATAAAAACCCTAATTGGACAAGAATAAGACTAGGGAGAACGTAAATGACCTAAATGTTCCACCAATGACACAAATGAACTTATTGGATGCACAAGATTGGTTAAAAACCCTAATTGGACAAGAATAAGCCTAGGGAGGACGAAAATGACCTAAATGTTCATCCAATGACACAAATGAACTTATTGGATGCACAAGATTGGTTAAAAACCCTAATTGGACAAGAATAAGCCAAGGGAGGACGAAAATGACCTAAATGTTCGTCCAATGACACAAACACACCTATTGGATGCACAATATTGTATAAAAACCGTAATTGGACAAGAATAAGACTAGGGATGACGAAAATGACCTAAATGTTCCTCCAATGACACAAACACACCTATTGGATGCACAAGATTGCATAAAAACCCTAATTGGACAAGAATAAGACTAGGGAGGACGTAAATGACCTAAATGTTCCACCAATGACACAAATGAACTTATTGGATGCACAAGGTTGGTTAAAAACCCTAATTGGACAAGAACAAGCCTAGGGAGGACGAAAATGGCCTAAATGTTCATCCAATGACACAAATGAACTTATTGGATGCACAAGATTGGTTAAAAACCCTAGTTGGACAAGAATAAGCCTAGGGAGGACGAAAATGACCTAAATGTTCGTCCAATGACACAAACACACCTATTGGATGCACAAGATTGCATAAAAACCCTAATTGGACAAGAATAAGACTAGGAAGGACGAAAATGACCTAAATGTTCCTCCAATGACACAAACACACCTATTGGATGCACAAGATTGCATAAAAACCCTAATTGGACAAGAATAAGACTAGGGAGGACGTAAATGACCTAAATGTTCCACCAATGACACAAATGAACTTATTGGATGCACAAGGTTGGTTAAAAACCCTAATTGGACAAGAACAAGCCTAGGGAGGACGAAAATGACCTAAATGTTCATCCAATGACACAAACGAACTTATTGGATGCACAAGATTGGTTAAAAACCCTAATTGGACAAGAATAAGCCTAGGGAGGACGTAAATGACCTAAATGTTCATCCAATGACACAAATGAACTTATTGGATGCACAAGATTGGTTAAAAACCCTAATTGGACAAAAATAAGCATAAGGAGGACGAAAATGACCTAAATGTTCATCCAATGACACAAACACACATACTGGATGCACAAGATTGCTTAAAACCCTAATTGGACAAGAATAAGACTAGGGATGACGAAAATGACCTAAATGTTCATCCAATGACACAAATGAACTTATTGGATGCACAAGATTGGTTAAAAACCCTAATTGGACAAGAATAAGCCTAGGGAGGACGAAAATGACCTAAATGTTCGTCCAATGACACAAACACACCTGTTGGATGCACAAGATTGCATAAAAACCCTAATTGGACAAGAATAAGACTAGGGAGGACGTAAATGACCTAAATGTTCCACCAATGACACAAATGAACTTATTTGATGCCCAAGGTTGGTTAAAAACCCTAATTGGACAAGAATAAGCCTAGGGAGGACGAAAATGACCTAAATGTTCGTCCAATGACCCAAACACACCTATAGGATGCACAAGATTGCATAAAAACCCTAATTGGACAAGAACAAGCCTAGGGAGGACGAAAATGACCTAAATATTCATCCAATGACACAAATGAACTTATTGGATGCACAAGATTGGTTAAAAACCCTAATTGGACAAGAATAAGCCTAGGGAGGACGTAAATGACCTAAATGTTCATCCAATGACACAAATGAACTTATTGGATGCACAAGATTGGTTAAAAACCCTAATTGGACAAGAATAAGCCTAGGGAGGACGAAAATGCCCTAAATGTTCGTCCAATGACACAAACACACCTATTGGATGCACAAGGTTGGTTAAAAACCCTAATTGGACAAGAATAAGCCTAGGGAGGACGAAAATGACCTAAATGTTCGTCCAATGACACAAACACACCTATTGGATGCACAGGATTGGTTAAAAACCCTAATTAGACAAGAATAAGCCTAGGGAGGACGAAAATGACCTAAATGTTCGTCCAATGACACAAACACACCTATTGGATGCACAAGATTGCATAAAAACCCTAATTGGACAAGAATAAGCCTAGGGAGGACGAAAATCTCCTAAATGTTCATCCAATGATACAAATGAACTTATTGGATGCACAAGATTGGTTAAAAACCCTAATTGGACAAGAATAAGACTAGGGAGGACGAAAATGACCTAAATGTTCATCCAATGACACAAATGAACTTATTGGATGCACAAGATTGGTTAAAAACCCTAATTAGACAAGAATAAGCCTAGGGAGGACGTAAATGACCTAAATGTTCATCCAATGACACAAATGAACTTATTGGATGCACAAGATTGGTTAAAAACCCTAATTGGACAAGAATAAGCCTAGGGAGGACGTAAATGACCTAAATGTTCATCCAATGACACAAATGAACTTATTGGATGCACAAGATTGGTTAAAAACCCTAATTGGACAAGAATAAGCATAGGGAGGACGAAAATGACCTAAATGTTCATCCAATGACACAAACACACATATTGGATGCACAAGATTGCTTAAAACCCTAATTGGACAAGAATAAGACTAGGGAGGACGTAAATGACCTAAATGTTCCACCAATGACACAAATGAACTTATTGGATGCACAAGGTTGGTTAAAAACCCTAATTGGACAAGAACAAGCCTAGGGAGGACGAAAATGACCTAAATGTTCATCCAATGACACAAATGAACTTATTGGATGCACAAGATTGGTTAAAAACCCTAATTGGACAAGAATAAGCCTTGGGAGGACGAAAATGACCTAAATGTTCATCCAATGACACAAATTAACTAATTGGATGCACAAGATTGGTTAAAAACCCTAATTGGACAAGAATAAGCCTAGGGAGGACGAAAATGACCTAAATGTTCATCCAATGACACAAATGAACTTATTGGATGCACAAGATTGCTTAAAAACCCTAATTGGACAAGAACAAGCCTAGGGAGGACGAAAATGACCTAAATGTTCATCCAATGACACAAATGAACTTATTGGATGCACAAGATTGGTTAAAAACCCTAATTGGACAAGAATAAGCCTAGGGAGGACGAAAATGACCTAAATGTTCAGCCAATGACACAAATGAACTTATTGGATGCACAAGATTGGTTAAAAACACTAATTGGATAAGAATAAGCATAGGGAGGACGAAAATGACCTAAATGTTCATCCAATGACACAAACACACATATTGGATGCACAAGATTGCTTAAAACCCTAATTGGACAAGAATAAGACTAGGGATGACGAAAATGACCTAAATGTTCATCCAATGACACAAATGAACTTATTGGATGCACAAGATTGGTTAAAAACACTAATTGGACAAGAATAAGCCTAGGGAGGACGAAAATGACCTAAATGTTCGTCCAATGACACAAACACACCTATTGGATGCACAAGATTGCAAAAAAAACCCTAATTGGACAAGAATAAGACTAGAGAGGACGAAAATGACCTAAATGTTTCTCCAATGACACAAATACACCTATTGGATGCACAAGATTGTATAAAAACCCTAATTCGACAAGAATAAGACTAGGGAGGACGAAAATGACCTAAATGTTCCTCCAATGACACAAACACACCTATTGGATGCACAAGATTGCATAAAAACCCTAATTGGACAAGAATAAGACTAGGGAGGACGTAAATGACCTAAATGTTCCACCAATGACACAAATGAACTTATTGGATGCACAAGGTTGGTTAAAAACCCTAATTGGACAAGAATAAGCCTAGGGAGGACGAAAATTACCTAAATGTTCAACCAATGACACAAATGAACTTATTGGATGCACAAGGTTGGTTAAAAACCCTAATTGGACAAGAATAAGCCTAGGTAGGAGGAAAATGACCTAAATGTTCGTCCAATGACACAAACATACCTATTGGATGCACAGGATTGCATAAAAACCCTAATTGGACAAGAATAAGCCTAGGGAGGACGAAAATGACCTAAATGTTCGTCCAATGACACAAACACACCTATAGGATGCACAAGATTGCATAAAAACCCTAATTGGACAAGAACAAGCCTAGGGAGGACGAAAATGACCTAAATGTTCATCCAATGACACAAATGAACTTATTGGATGCACAAGATTGGTTAAAAACCCTAATTGGACAAGAATAAGCATAGGGAGGACGAAAATGACCTAAATGTTCATCCAATGACACAAACACACATATTGGATGCACAAGATTGCTTAAAACCCTAATTGGACAAGAATAAGACTAGGGATGACGAAAATGACCTAAATGTTCATCCAATGACACAAATGAACTTATTGGATGCACAAGAGTTGTTAAAAACCCTAATTGGACAAGAATAAGCCTAGGGAGGACCAAAATGACCTAAATGTTCGTCCAATGACACAAACAAACCTATTGGATGCACAAGATTGCATAAAAACCCTAATTGGACAAGAATAAAACTAGGGAGGACGAAAATGACCTAAACGTTCCTACAATAACACAAACACACCTATTGGAGGCATAAGATTGCATAAAAACCCTAATTGGACAAGAATAAGACTAGGGAGGACGAAAATGACCTAAATGTTCATCCAATGACACAAATGAACTTATTGGATGCACAAGATTGGTTAAAAACCCTAATTGGACAAGAATAAGCCTAGGGAGGACGAAAATGACCTAAATGTTCATCCAATGACACAAATGAACTTATTGGATGCACAAGATTGGATAAAAACCCTAATTGGACAAGAATAAGCCAAGGGAGGACGAAAATGACCTAAATGTTCGTCCAATGACACAAACACACCTATTGGATGCACAAGATTGTATAAAAACCCTAATTGGACAAGAATAAGACTAGGGATGACGAAAATGACCTAAATGTTCCTCCAATGACACAAACACACCTATTGGATGCACAAGATTGCATAAAAACCCTAATTGGACAAGAATAAGACTAGGGAGAACGTAAATGACCTAAATGTTCCACCAATGACACAAATGAACTTATTGGATGCACAAGGTTGGTTAAAAACCCTAATTGGACCAGAATAAGCCTAGGGAGGACGAAAATGACCTAAATGTTCGTCCAATGACACAAACACACCTATTGGATGCACAGGATTGCCTAAAAACCCTAATTGGACAAGAATAAGCCTAGGGAGGACAAAAATGACCTAAATGTTCGTCCAATGACACAAACACACCTATAGGATGCACAAGATTGCATAAAAACCCTAATTGGAGAAGAACAAGCCTAGGGAGGACGAAAATGACCTAAATGTTCATCCAATGACACAAATGAACTTATTGGATGCACAAGATTGGTTAAAAACCCTAATTGGACAAGAATAAGCTTAGGGAGGACGAAAATGACCTAAATGTTCGTCCCATGACACAAACACACCTATTGAATGCACAAGATTGCATAAAAACCCTAATTGGACAAGAATATGACTAGGGAGGACGAAAATGACCTAAATGTTCCTCCAATGACACAAACACACCTATTGGATGCACAAGATTGTATAAAAACCCTAATTCGACAAGAATAAGACTAGGGAGGACGAAAATGACCTAAATGTTCCTCCAATGACACAAACACACCTATTGGATGCACAAGATTGCATAAAAACCCTAATTGGACAAGAATAAGACTAGGGAGAACGTAAATGACCTAAATGTTCAACCAATGACACAAATGAACTTATTGGATGCACAAGGTTGGTTAAAAACCCTAATTGGACCAGAATAAGCCTAGGGAGGACGAAAATGACCTAAATGTTCGTCCAATGACACAAACACACCTATTGGATGCACAGGATTGCCTAAAAACCCTAATTGGACAAGAATAAGCCTAGGGTGGACGAAAATGACCTAAATGTTCGTCCCATGACACAAACACACCTATTGAATGCACAAGATTGCATAAAAACCCTAATTGGACAAGAATATGACTAGGGATGACGAAAATGACCTAAATGTTCCTCCAATGACACAAACACACCTATTGGATGCACAAGATTGTATAAAAACCCTAATTCGACAAGAATAAGACTAGGGAGGACGAAAATGACCTAAATGTTCCTCCAATGACACAAACACACCTATTGGATGCACAAGATTGCATAAAAACCCTAATTGGACAAGAATAAGACTAGGGAGAACGTAAATGACCTAAATGTTCCACCAATGATAACAATGAACTTATTGGATGCACAAGGTTGGTTAAAAACCCTAATTGGACAAGAATAAGCCTAGGGAGGACGAAAATGACCTAAATGTTCAACCAATGACACAAATGAACTTATTGGATGCACAAGGTTGGTTACGAAAATGACCTAAATGTTCGTCCAATGACACAATCACACCTATTGGATGCACAGGATTGCCTAAAAACCGTAATTGGACAAGAATAAGCCTAGGGAGGACGAAAATGACCTAAATGTTCGTCCAATGACACAAACACACCTATAGGATGCACAGGATTGCATAAAAACCCTAATTGGACAAGAACAAGCCTAGGGAGGACGAAAATGACCTAAATGTTCATCCTATGACACAAATGAACTTATTGGATGCACAAGATAGGTTAAAAACCCTAATTCGACACGAATAAGCCTAGGGAGGACGTAAATGACCTAAATGTTCATCCAATGACACAAATGAACTTATTGGATGCACAAGATTGGTTAAAAACCCTAATTGGACAAGAATAAGAATAGGGAGGACGAAAATGACCTAAATGTTCATCCAATGACACAAACACACATATTGGATGCACAAGATTGCTTAAAACCCTAATTGGACAAGAATAAGACGAGGGATGACGAAAATGACCTAAATGTTCATCCAATGACACAAATGAACTTATTGAATGCACAAGGTTGGTTAAAAACCCTAATTGGACAAGAATAAGCCTAGGGAGGACGAAAATGACCTAAATGTTCGTCCAATGACACAAACACACCTATTGGATGCACATGATTGCCTTAAAACCCTAATCGAACAAGAATAAGCCTAGGGAGGACGAAAATGACCTATTGGATGCATAAGATTGCATAAAAACCCTAATTGGACAAGAATAAGACTAGGGAGGACGAAAATGACCTAAATGTTCCTCCAATGACACAAACACACCTATTGGATGCACAAGGTTGGTTACGAAAATGACCTAAATGTTCGTCCAATGACACAATCACACCTATTGGATGCACAGGATTGCCTAAAAACCCTAATTGGACAAGAATAAGCCTAGGGA
>JBBPBR010000281.1:0-17873 GCA_037974775.1 Cicer pinnatifidum
GAACATTTAGGTCATTTTCGTCATCCCTAGTCTTATTCTTGTCCAATTAGGGTTTTAAGCAATCTTGTGCATCCAATATGTGTGTTTGTGTCATTGGATGAACATGTAGGTCATTTTCGTCCTCCCTATGCTTATTCTTGTCCAATTAGGGTTTTTAATCAATCTTGTGCATCCAATAAGTTCATTTGTGTCATTGGATGAACATTTAGGTCATTTACGTCCTCCCTAGGCTTATTCTTGTCCAATTAGGGTTTTTAACCAATCTTGTGCATCCAATAAGTTCATTTGTGTCATTGGATGAATATTTAGGTCATTTTCGTCCTCCCTAGGCTTGTTCTAGTCCAATTAGGGTTTTTATGCAATCTTGTGCATCCTATAGGTGTGTTTGTGTCATTGGACGAACATTTAGGTCATTTTCGTCCTCCCTAGGCTTATTCTTGTCCAATTAGGGTTATTAGGCAATCCTGTGCATCCAATAGGTGTGTTTGTGTCATTGGACGAACATTTAGGTCATTTTCGTCCTCCCTAGGCTTATTCTTGTCCAATTAGGGTTTTTAACCAACCTTGTGCATCCAATAAGTTCATTTGTGTCATTGGTTGAACATTTAGGTCATTTCCGTCCTCCCTAGTCTTATTATTGTCCAATTAGGGTTTTAAGCAATCTTGTGCATCCAATATGTGTGTTTGTGTCATTGGATGAACATTTAGGTTATTTTCGTCCTCCCTAGTTTTATTCTTGTCCAACTAGGGTTTTTAGGCAATCTTGTGCATCCAATAGGTGTGTTTGTGTCATTGGAGGAACATTTAGGTCATTTTCGTCCTCCCTAGTCTTATTCTTGTCCAATTAGGGTTTTTATGCAATCTTGTGCATCCAATAGGTGTGTTTGTGTCATTGGACGAACATTTAGGTCATTTTCGTCCTCCCTAGGCTTATTCTTGTCCAATTAGGGTTTTAAGCAATCTTGTGCATCCAATATGTGTGTTTGTGTCAATGGATGAACATTTAGGTCATTTTCGTCCTCCCTATGCTTATTCTTGTCCAATTAGTGTTTTTAACCAATCTTGTGCATACAATAAGTTCATTTGTGTCATTGGATGAACATTTAGGTCATTTTCGTCCTCCCTAGTCTTATTCTTGTCCAATTAGGGTTTTTATGCAATCTTGTGCATCCAATAGGTGTGTTTGTGTCATTGGAGGAACATTTAGGTCATTTTCGTCCTCCCTAGTCTTATTCTTGTCCAATTAGGGTTTTTATGCAATCTTGTGCATCCAATAGGTGTGTTTGTGTCATTGGACGAACATTTAGGTCATTTTCGTCCTCCCTAGTCTTATTCTTGTCCAATTACGGTTTTTATGCAACCTTGTGCATCCAATAGGTGTGTTTGTGTCATCGGAGGAACATTTAGGTCATTTTCGTCCTCCCTAGTCTTATTCTTGTCCAATTAGGGATTTTATGCAATCTTGTGCATCCAATAGGTGTGTTTGTGTCATTGGAGGAACATTTAGGTCATTTTCGTCCTCCCTAGGCTTATTCTTGTCCAATTAGGGTTTTTATGCAATGTTGTGCATCCAATAGGTGTGTTTGTGTCATTGGATGAACATTTAGGTCATTTTCGTACTCCCTAGGCTTATTCTTGTCCAATTAGGGTTTTTATGCAATCTTGTGCATCCAATAGGTGTGTTTGTGTCATTGGACGAACATTTAGGTCATTTTCGTCCTCCCTAGGCTTATTCTTGTCCAATTAGGGTTTTTATGCAATCTTGTGCATCCAATTGGTGTGTTTGTGTCATTCGACGAACATTTAGGTTATTTTCGTCCTCCCTAGGCTTATTCTTCTTCAATTAGGGTTTTTATCCAACCTTGTGCATCCAATAAGTTCATTTGTGTCATTGGTTGAACATTTAGGTCATTTTCGTCCTCCCTAGGCTTATTCTTGTCCAATTAGGGTTTTTAACCAACCTTGTGCATCCAATAAGTTCATTTGTGTCATTGGTGGAACATTTAGGTCATTTACGTCCTCCCTAGGCTTATTCTTGTCCAATTAGGGTTTTCAACCAATCTTGTGCATCCAATAAGTTCATTTGTGTCATTGGATGAACATTTAGGTCACTTTCGTCCTCCCTAGGCTTATTCTTGTCCAATTAGGGTTTTTAACCAATCTTGTGCATCCAATAAGTTCATTTGTGTCATTGGATGAACATTTAGGTCATTTTCGTCCTCCCTAGGCTTATTCTTGTCCAATTAGGGTTTTTATGCAATCTTGTGCATCCAATAGGTGTGTTTGTGTCATTGGACGAACATTTAGGTCATTTTCGTCCTCCCTAGGCTTATTCTTGTCCAGTTAGGGTTTTTAACCAATCTTGTGCGTCCAATAAGTTCATTTGTGTCATTGGATGAACATTTATGTCATTTTCGTCCTCCCTAGGCTTATTCTTGTCTAATTAGGGTTTTTAACCAATCTTGTGCATCCAATAAGTTCATTTGTGTCATTGGATGAACATTTAGGTCATTTTCGTCCTCCCTAGGCTTATTCTTGTCCAATTAGGGTTTTTATCCAATCTTGTGCATCCAATAGGTGCATTTGTGTCATTGGATGAACATTTAGGTCATTTTCGTCCTCCCTAGGCTTATTCTTGTCCAATTAGGGTTTTTATGCAATCTTGTGCATCCAATAGGTGTGTTTGTGTCATTGGACGAACATTTAGGTCATTTTCGTCCTCCCTAGGCTTATCCTTGTCCAATTAGGGTTTTTAACCAATCTTGTGCATCCAATAAGTTCATTTGTGTCATTGGATGAACATTTAGGTCATTTTCGTCATCCCTAGTCTTATTCTTGTCCAATTAGGGTTTTAAGCAATCTTGTGCATCCAATATGTGTGTTTGTGTCATTGGATGAACATTTAGGTCATTTTCGTCCTCGCTATGCTTATTCTTGTCCAATTAGGGTTTTTAACCAATCTTGTGCATCCAATAAGTTCGTTTGTGTCATTGGATGAACATTTAGGTCATTTTAGTCCTCCCTAGGCTTATTCTTGTCCAATTAGGGTTTTTATGCAATCTTATGACTCCAATAGGTGTGTTTGTGTCATTGTAGGAACAATTAGGTCATTTTCGTCCTCCCTAGTTTTATTCTTGTCCAATTAGGGTTTTTATACAATCTTGTGCATCCAATAGGTGTGTTTGTGTCATTGGACGAACATTTAGGTCATTTTGGTCCTCCCTAGGCTTATTCTTGTCCAATTAGGGTTTTTAACCAATCTTGTGCATCCAATAAGTTCATTTGTGTCATTGGATGAACATTTAGGTCATTTTCGTCATCCCAAGTCTTATTCTTGTCCATTTAGGGTTTTAAGCAATCTTGAGCATCCAATATGTGTGTTTGTGTCATTGGACGAACATTTAGGTCATTTTCGTCCTCCCTAGGCTTATTCTTGTCCAAATAGGGTTTTTAACCAATCTTGTGCATCCAATAAGTTAATTTGTGTCATTGGATGAACATTTAGGTCATTTACGTCCTCCCTAGGCTTATTCTTGTCCAATTAGGGTTTTTAACCAATCTTGTGCATCTAATAAGTTCATTTGTGTCATTGGATGAACATTTAGGTCATTTTCGTCCTCCCTAGGCTTGTTCTTGTCCAATTAGGGTTTTTATGCAATCTTGTGCATCCAATAGGTGTGTTTATGTCATTGGACGAACATTTAGGTCATTTTCGTCCTCCCTAGGCTTATTCTTGTCCAATTAGGGTTTTTAACCAATCTTGTGCATCCAATAAGTTCATTTGTGTCATTGGATGAACATTTAGGTCATTTTCGTCATCCCTAGTCTTATTCTTGTCCAATTAGGGTTTTAAGCAATCTTGTGCATCCAATATGTGTGTTTGTGTCATTGGATGAACATTTAGGTCATTTTCGTCCTCCCTATGCTTATTCTTGTCCAATTAGGGTTTTTAACCAATCTTGTGCATCCAATAAGTTCATTTGTGTCATTGGATGAACATTTAGGTCATTTACTTCCTCCCTAGGCTTATTCTTGTCCAATTAGGGTTTTTATGCAATCTTGTGCATCCAATAGGTGTGTTTGTGTCATTGGACGAACATTTAGGTCATTTTCGTCCTCCATAGGCTTATTCTTGTCCAATTAGGGTTTTTAACCAACCTTGTGCATCCAATAAGTTCATTTGTCTCATTGGTTGAACATTTAGGTCATTTTCGTCCTCCCTAGGCTTATTCTTGTCCAATTAGGGTTTTTAACCAACCTTGTGCATCCAATAAGTTCATTTGTGTCATTGGTGGAACATTTAGGTCATTTACGTCCTCCCTAGTCTTATTCTTGTCGAATTAGGGTTTTTATACAATCTTGTGCATCCAATAGGTGTGTTTGTGTCATTGGAGGAACATTTAGGTCATTTTCGTCCTCCCTAGTCTTATTCTTGTCCAATTAGGGTTTTTATGCAATCTTGTGCATCCAATAGGTGTGTTTGTGTCATTGGACGAACATTTAGGTCATTTTCGTCCTCCCTAGGCTTATTCGTGTCCAATTAGGGTTTTTAACCAATCTTGTGCGTCCAATAAGTTCATTTGTGTCATTGGATGAACATTTAGGTCATTTTCGTCCTCCCTAGGCTTATTCTTGTCCAATTAGGGTTTTTATGCAATCTTGTGCATCCAATAGGTGTGTTTGTGTCATTGGACGAACATTTAGGTCATTTTCGTCCTCCCTAGGCTTATTCTTGTCCAATTAGGGTTTTTATGCTATCTTGTGCATCCAATAGGTGTGTTTGTATCATTGGACGAACATTTAGGTCATTTTCGTCCTCCCTAGGCTTATTCTTGTCCAATTAGGGTTTTTAACCAATCTTGTGCATCCAATAAGTTCATTTGTGTCATTGGATGAATATTTAGGTCATTTTCGTCCTCCCTAGGCTTGTTCTTGTCCAATTAGGGTTTTTATGCAATCTTGTGCATCCTATAGGTGTGTTTGGGTCATTGGACGAACATTTAGGTCATTTTCGTCCTCCCTAGGCTTATTCTTGTCCAATTAGGGTTTTTAACCAACCTTGGGCATCAAATAAGTTCATTTGTGTCATTTGTGGAACATTTAGGTCATTTACGTCCTCCCTAGTCTTATTCTTGTCCAATTAGGGTTTTTATGCAATCTTGTGCATCCAACAGGTGTGTTTGTGTCATTGGACGAACATTTAGGTCATTTTCGTCCTCCCTAGGCTTATTCTTGTCCAATTAGGGTTTTTAACCAATCTTGTGCATCCAATAAGTTCATTTGTGTCATTGGATGAACATTTAGGTCATTTACGTGCTCCCTAGGCTTATTCTTGTCCAATTAGGGTTTTTAACCAATCTTGTGCATCCAATAAGTTCATTTGTGTCATTGGATGAATATTTAGGTCATTTTCGTCCTCCCTAGGCTTGTTCTTGTCCAATTAGGGTTTTTATGCAATCTTGTGCATCCTATAGGTGTGTTTGTGTCATTGGACGAACATTTAGGTCATTTTCGTCCTCCCTAGGCTTATTCTTGTCCAATTAGGGTTATTAGGCAATCCTGTGCATCCAATAGGTGTGTTTGCGTCATTGGACGAACATTTAGGTCATTTTCGTCCTCCCTAGGCTTATTCTTGTCCAATTAGGGTTTTTAACCAACCTTGTGCATCCAATAAGTTCATTTGTGTCATTGGTTGAACATTTAGGTCATTTTCGTCCTCCCTAGGCTTATTCTTGTCCAACTAGGGTTTTTAACCAACCTTGTGCATCCAATAAGTTCATTTGTGTCATTGGTGGAACATTTAGGTCATTTACGTTCTCCCTAGTCTTATTCTTGTCCAATTAGGGTTTTTATACAATCTTGTGCATCCAATAGGTGTGTTTGTGTCATTGGAGGAACATTTAAGTCATTTTCGTCCTCCCTAGTCTTATTCTTGTCGAATTAGGGTTTTTATACAATCTTGTGCATCCAATAGGTGTGTTTGTGTCATTGGAGGAACATTTAGGTCATTTTCGTCCTCCCTAGTCTTATTCTTGTCCAATTAGGGTTTTTATGCAATCTTGTGCATCGAATAGGTGTGTTTGTGTCATTGGACGAACATTTAGGTCATTTTCGTCCTCCCTAGGCTTATTTTTGTCCGATTAGGGTTTTTAGGCAATCCTGTGCATCCAATAGGTTTGTTTGTGTCATTGGACGAACATTTAGGTCATTTTCGTCCTCCCTAGGCGTATTCTTGTCCAATTAGGGTTTTTAACCAACCTTGTGCATTCAATAAGTTCATTTGTGTCATTGGTTGAACATTTAGGTCATTTTCGTCCTCCCTAGGCTTATTCTTGTCCAATTAGGGTTTTTAACCAAACTTGTGCATCAAATAAGTTCATTTGTGTCATTGGTGGAACATTTAGGTCATTTACGTCCTCCCTAGTCTTATTCTTGTCCAATTAGGATTTTTATGCAATCTTGTGCATCCAACAGGTGTGTTTGTGTCATTGGACGAACATTTAGGTCATTTTCGTCCTCCCTAGGCTTATTCTTGTCCAATTAGGGTTTTTAACCAATCTTGTGCATCCAATAAGTTCATTTGTGTCATTGGATGAACATTTAGGTCATTTTCGTCATCCCTAGTCTTATTCTTGTCCAATTAGGGTTTTAAGCAATCTTGTGCATCCAATATGTGTGTTTGTGTCATTGGATGAACATGTAGGTCATTTTCGTCCTCCCTATGCTTATTCTTGTCCAATTAGGGTTTTTAACCAATCTTGTGCATCCAATAAGTTCATTTGTGTCATTGGATGAACATTTAGGTCATTTACGTCCTCCCTAGGCTTATTCTTGTCCAATTATGGTTTTTAACCAATCTTGTGCATCCAATAAGTTCATTTGTGTCATTGGATGAATATTTAGGTCATTTTCGTCCTCCCTAGGCTTGTTCTTGTCCAATTAGGGTTTTTATGCAATCTTGTGCATCCTATAGGTGTGTTTGTGTCATTGGACGAACATTTAGGTCATTTTCGTCCTCCCTAGGCTTATTCTTGTCCAATTAGGGTTTTTAACCAACCTTGTGCATCAAATAAGTTCATTTGTGTCATTGGTGGAACATTTAGGTCATTTACGTCCTCCCTAGTCTTATTCTTGTCCAATTAGGGTTTTTATGCAATCTTGTGCATCCAACAGGTGTGTTTGTGTCATTGGACGAACATTTAGGTCATTTTCGTCCTCCCTAGGCTTATTTTTGTCCGATTAGGGTTTTTAGGCAATCCTGTGCATCCAATAGGTGTGTTTGTGTCATTGGACGAACATTTAGGTCATTTTCGTCCTCCCTAGGCTTATTCTTGTCAAATTTGGGTTTTTAACCAACCTTGTGCATTCAATAAGTTCATTTGTGTCATTGGTTGAACATTTAGGTCATTTTCGTCCTCCCTAGGCTTATTCTTGTCCAATAAGGGTTTTTAACCAACCTTGTGCATCAAATAAGTTAATTTGTGTCATTGGTGGAACATTTAGGTCATTTACGTCCTCCCTAGTCTTATTCTTGTCCAATTAGGGTTTTTATGCAATCTTGTGCATCCAACAGGTGTGTTTGTGTCATTGGACGAACATTTAGGTCATTTTCGTCCTCCCTAGGCTTATTCTTGTCCAATTAGGGTTTTTAACCAATCTTGTGCATCCAATAAGTTCATTTGTGTCATTGGATGAACATTTAGGTCATTTTCGTCATCCCTAGTCTTATTCTTGTCCAATTAGGGTTTTATGCAATCTTGTGCATCCAATATGTGTGTTTGTGTCATTGGATGAACATGTAGGTCATTTTCGTCCTCCCTATGCTTATTCTTGTCCAATTAGGGTTTTTAACCAATCTTGTGCATCCAATAAGTTCATTTGTGTCATTGGATGAACATTTAGGTCATTTACGTCCTCCCTAGGCTTATTCTTGTCCAATTAGGGTTTTCAACCAATCTTGTGCATCCAATAAGTTCATTTGTGTCATTGGATGAACATTTAGGTCATTTTCGTCCTCCCTAGGCTTATTCTTGTCCAATTAGGGTTTTTAACCAACCTTGTGCATCCAATAAGTTCATTTGTGTCATTGGTTGAACATATAGGTCATTTCCGTCCTCCCTAGTCTTATTCTTGTCCAATTAGGGTTTTAAGCAATCTTGTGCATCCAATATGTGTGTTTGTGTCATTGGATGAACATTTAGTTCATTTTCGTCCTCCCTAGTCTTATTCTTTTCCAATTAGGGTTTTTATGCAATCTTGTGCATCCAATAGGTGTGTTTGTGTCATTGGAGGAACATTTAGGTCATTTTCGTCCTCCCTAGTCTTATTCTTGTCCAATTAGGGTTTTTATGCAATCTTGTGCATCCAATAGGTGTGTTTGTGTCATTGGACGAACATTTAGGTCATTTTCGTCCTCCCTAGGCTTATTCTTGTCGAATTAGGGTTTTTAACCAATCTTGTGCATCCAATAAGTTCATTTGTGTCATTGGATGAACATTTAGGTCATTTTCGTCATCCCTAGTCTTATTCTTGTCCAATTAGGGTTTTAAGCAATCTTGTGCATCCAATATGTGTGTTTGTGTCATTGGATGAACATTTAGGTCATTTTCGTCCTCCCTATGCTTATTCTTGTCAAATTAGGGTTTTTAACCAATCTTGTGCATCCAATAAGTTCATTTGTGTCATTGGATGAACATTTAGGTCATTTACGTCCTCCCTAGGCTTATTCTTGTCCAATTAGGGTTTTTAACCAATCTTGTGCATCCAATAAGTTCATGTGTGTCATTGGATGAACATTTAGGTCATTTTCGTCGTCCCTAGTCTTATTCTTGTCCAATTAGGGTTTTAAGCAATCTTGTGCATCCAATATGTGTGTTTGTGTCATTGGATTAACATTTAGGTCATTTTCGTCCTCCCTATGCTTTTCTTGTCCAATTAGGGTTTTTAACCAATCTTGTGCATCCAATAAGTTCATTTGTGTCATTGGATGAACATTTAGGTCATTTACGTCCTCCCTAGGCTTATTCTTGTCCAATTAGGTTTTTTAACCAATCTTGTGCATCCAATAAGTTCATTTGTGTCATTGGATGAACAATTAGGTCATTTTCGTCCTCCCTAGGCTTGTTCTTGTCCAATTAGGGTTTTTATGCAATCTTGTGCATCCAATAGGTGTGTTTGTGTCATTGAACGAACATTTAGGTCATTTTCGGCCTCCCTAGGCTTATTCTTGTCCAATTAGGGTTTTTAACCAACCTTGTGTATCCAATAAGTTCATTTGTGTCATTGGTGGAACATTTAGGTCATTTACGTCCTCCCTAGTCTTATTCTTGTACAATTAGGGTTTTTATGCAATCTTGTGCATCCAATAGGTGTGTTTGTGTCATTGGAGGAATATTTAGACCATTTTCGTCCATCATAGTCTTATTCTTGTCGAATTAGGGTTTTTATGCAATCTTGTGCATCCAATAGGTGTGTTTGTGTCATTGGAGGAACATTTAGGTCATTTTCGTCCTCCCTAGTCTTATTCTTGTCCAATTAGGGTTTTTATGCAATCTTGTGCATCCAATAGGTGTGTTTGTGTCATTGGACGAACATTTAGGTCATCTTCGTCCTCCCTAGGCTTATTCTTGTCCAATTAGGGTTTTTAACCAATCTTGTGCATCCAATAAGTTCATTTGTGTCATTGGATGAACATTTAGGTCATTTACGTCCTCCCTAGGCTTATTCTTGTCCAATTAGGGTTTTAACCAATCTTGTGCATCCAATAAGTTCATTTGTGTCATTGGATGAATATTTAGGTCATTTTCGTCCTCCCTAGGCTTGTTCTAGTCCAATTAGGGTTTTTATGCAATCTTGTGCATCCTATAGGTGTGTTTGTGTCATTGGACGAACATTTAGGTCATTTTCGTCCTCCCTAGGCTTATTCTTGTCCAATTAGGGTTATTAGGCAATCCTGTGCATCCAATAGGTGTGTTTGTGTCATTGGACGAACATTTAGGTCATTTTCGTCCTCCCTAGGCTTATTCTTGTCCAATTAGGGTTTTTAACCAACCTTGTGCATCCAATAAGTTCATTTGTGTCATTGGTTGAACATTTAGGTCATTTTCGACCTCCCTAGGCTAATTCTTGTCCAATTAGGGTTTTTAACCAACCTTGTGCATCCAATAAGTTCATTTGTGTCAATGGTGGAACATTTAGGTCATTTACGTTCTCCCTAGTCTTATTCTTGTCCAATTAGGGTTTTTATGCAATCTTGTGCATCCAATAGGTGTGTTTGTGTCATTGGAAGAACATTTAAGTCATTTTCGTCCTCCCTAGTCTTATTCTTGTCGAATTAGGGTTTTTATACAATCTTGTGCATCCAATAGGTGTGTTTGTGTCATTGGAGGAACATTTAGGTCATTTTCGTCCTCCCTAGTCTTATTCTTGTCCAATTAGGGTTTTTATGCAATCTTGTGCATCCAATAGGTGTGTTTGTGTCATTGGACGAACATTTAGGTCATTTTCGTCCTCCCTAGGCTTATTTTTGTCCGATTAGGGTTTTTAGGCAATCCTGTGCATCCAATAGGTGTGTTTGTGTCATTGGACGAACATTTAGGTCATTTTCGTCCTCCCTAGGCTTATTCTTGTCCAATTAGGGTTTTTAACCAACCTTGTGCATTCAATAAGTTCATTTGTGTCATTGCTTGAACATTTAGGTCATTTTCGTCCTCCCTAGGCTTATTCTTGTCCAATTAGGGTTTTTAACCAACCTTGTGCATCAAATAAGTTCATTTGTGTCATTGGTGGAACATTTAGGTCATTTACGTTCTCCCTAGTCTTATTCTTGTCCAATTAGGGTTTTTATGCAATCTTGTGCATCCAATAGGTGTGTTTGTGTCATTGGACGAACATTTAGGTCATTTTCGTCCTCCCTAGGCTTATTTTTGTCCGATTAGGGTTTTTAGGCAATCCTGGGCATCCAATAGGTGTGTTTGTGTCATTGGACGAACATTTAGGTCATTTTCGTCCTCCCTAGGCTTATTCTTGTCCAATTAGGGTTTTTAACCAACCTTGTGCATTCAATAAGTTCATTTGTGTCATTGGTTGAACATTTAGGTCATTTTCGTCCTCCCTAGGCTTATTCTTGTCCAATTAGGGTTTTTAACCAACCTTGTGCATCAAATAAGTTCATTTGTGTCATTGGTGGAACATTTAGGTCATTTACGTCCTCCCTAGTCTTATTCTTGTCCAATTAGGGTTTTTATCCAATCTTGTGCATCCAACAGGTGTGTTTGTGTCATTGGACGAACATTTAGGTCATTTTCGTCCTCCCTAGGCTTATTCTTGTCCAATTAGGGTTTTTAACCAATCTTGTGCATCCAATAAGTTCATTTGTGTCATTGGATGAACATTTAGGTCATTTTCGTCATCCCTAGTCTTATTCTTGTCCAATTAGGGTTTTAAGCAATCTTGTGCATCCAATATGTGTGTTTGTGTCATTGGATGAACATGTAGGTCATTTTCGTCCTCCCTATGCTTATTCTTGTCCAATTAGGGTTTTTAACCAATCTTGTGCATCCAATAAGTTCATTTGTGTCATTGGATGAACATTTAGGTCATTTACGTCCTCCCTAGGCTTATTCTTGTCCAATTAGGGTTTTAACCAATCTTGTGCATCCAATAAGTTCATTTGTGTCATTGGATGAATATTTAGGTCATTTTCGTCCTCCCTAGGCTTGTTCTTGTCCAATTAGGGTTTTTATGCAATCTTGTGCATCCTATAGGTGTGTTTGTGTCATTGGACGAACATTTAGGTCATTTTCGTCCTCGCTAGGCTTATTCTTGTCCAATTAGGGTTATTAGGCAATCCTGTGCATCCAATAGGTGTGTTTGTGTCATTGGACGAACATTTAGGTCATTTTCGTCCTCCCTAGGCTTATTCTTGTCCAATTAGGGTTTTTAACCAACCTTGTGCATCCAACAAGTTCATTTGTGTCATTGGTTGAACATTTAGGTCATTTTCGTCCTCCCTAGTCTTATTCTTGTCGAATTAGGGTTTTTATACAATCTTGTGCATCCAATAGGTGTGTTTGTGTCATTGGAGGAACATTTAGGTCATTTTCGTCCTCCCTAGTCTTATTCTTGTCCAATTAGGGTTTTTATGCAATCTTGTGCATCCAATAGGTGTGTTTGTGTCATGGGACGAACATTTAGGTCATTTTCGTCCTCCCTAGGCTTATTCTTGTCCAATTAGGGTTTTTAACCAACCTTGTGCATCCAATAAGTTCATTTGTGTCATTGGTTGAACATTTAGGTCATTTTCGTCCTCCCTAGGCTTATTCTTGTCCAATTAGGGTTTTTAACCAACCTTGTGTATCCAATAAGTTCATTTGTGTCATTGGATAAACATTTAGGTCATTTTCGTCATCCCTAGTCTTATTCTTGTCCAATTAGGGTTTTAAGCAATCTTGTGCATCCAATATGTGTGTTTGTGTCATTGGATGAACATTTAGGTCATTTTCGTCCTCCCTATGCTTTTTCTTGTCCAATTAGGGTTTTTAACCAATCTTGTGCATCCAATAAGTTCATTTGTGTCATTGGATGAACATTTAGGTCATTTTCGTCCTCCCTAGTCTTATTCTTGTCCAATTAGGGTTTTAAGCAATCTTGTGCATCCAATATGTGTGTTTGTGTCATTGGACGAACATTTAGGTAATTTTCGTCCTCCCTACGCTTATTATTGTCCAATTAGGGTTTTTAACCAATCTCGTGCATCCAATAAGTTCATTTGTGTCATTGGATGAACATTTAGGTCATTTTCGTCCTCCCTAGTCTTATTCTTGTCGAATTAGGATTTTAATGCAATCTTGTGCATCCAATAGGTGTGTTTGTGTCATTGGAGGAACATTTAGGTCATTTTCGTCCTCCCTAGTCTTATTCTTGTCCAATTAGGGTTTTTATGCAATCTTGTGCATCCAATAGGTGTGTTTGTGTCATTGGACGAACATTTAGGTCATTTTCGTCCTTCCTAAACTTATTCTTGTCCAATTAGGGTTTTTAACCAATCTTGTGCATCCAATAAGTTCATTTGTGTCATTGGAGGAACATTTAGGTCATTTTCGTCCTCCCTAGTCTTATTCTTGTCCAATTAGGGTTTTAAGCAATCTTGTGCATCCAATATGTGTGTTTGTGTCATTGGATGAACATTTAGGTCATTTTCGTCATCCCTAGTCTTATTCTTTTCCGATTAGGGTTTTAAGCAATCTTGTGCATCCAATATGTGTGTTTGTGTCATTGGATGAACATTTAGGTCATTTTCGTCCTCCCTATGCTTATTCTTGTCCAATTAGGGTTTTTAACCAATCTTGTGCATCCAATAAGTTCATTTGTGTCATTTGATGAACATTTAGGTCATTTTCGTCCTCCCTAGGCTTATTCTTGTCCAATTAGGGTTTTTAAACAATCTTGTGCATCCAATAAGTTCATTTGTGTCATTGGACGAACATTTAGGTCATTTTCGTCCTCCTTAGGCTTATTCTTGTCCAATTAGGGTTTTTAACCAATCTTGTGCATCCAATAAGTTCATTTGTGTCATCGGATGAACATTTAGGTCATTTTCGTCATCCCTAGTCTTATTCTTGTCCAATTAGGGTTTTAAGCAATCTTGTGCATCCAATATGTGTGTTTGTGTCATTGGATGAACATTTAGGTCATTTTCGTCCTCCCTATGCTTATTCTTGTCCAATTAGGGTTTTTAACCAATCTTGTGCATCCAATAAGTTCATTTGTGTCATTGGATGAACATTTAGGTCATTTTTGTCCTCCTTGTGCTTATTCTTGTCCAATTAGGGTTTTTATGCAATCTTGTGCATCCAATAGGTGTGTTTGTGTCATTGGACGAACATTTAGGTCATTTTCGTCCTCCCTAGGCTTATTCTTGTCCAATTAGGGTTTTTAACCAATCTTGTGCATCCAATAAGTTCATTTGTGTCATTGGATGAACATTTAGGTCATTTTCGTCATCCCTAGTCTTATTCTTGTCCAATTAGGGTTTTAAGCAATCTTGTGCATCCAATATGTGTGTTTGTGTCATTGGATGAACATTTAGGTCATTTTCGTCCTCCCTATGCTTATTCTTGTCCAATTAGGCTTTTTAACCAATCTTGTGCATCCAATAAGTTCATTTGTGTCATTGGATGAACATTTAGGTCATTTACGTCCTCCCTAGGCTTATTCTTGTCCAATTAGGGTTTTTAACCAATCTTGTGCATCCAATAAGTTCATTTGTGTCATTTGATGAACATTTAGGTCATTTTCGTCCTCCCTAGGCTTATTCTTGTCCAATTAGGGTTTTTAACCAACCTTGTGCATCCAATAAGTTCATTTGTGTCATTGGTGGAACATTTAGGTCATTTACGTCCTCCCTAGTCTTATTCTTGTCCAATTAGGGTTTTTATGCAATCTTGTGCATCCAATAGGTGTGTTTGTGTCATTGGACGAACATTTAGGTCATTTTCGTCCTCCCTAGGCTTATTCTTGTCCAATTAGGGTTTTTAACCAATCTTGTGCATCCAATAAGTTCATTTGTGTCATTGGATGAACATTTAGGTCATTTTCGTCATCCCTAGTTTTATTCTTGTCCAATTTGGGTTTTAAGCAATCTTCTGCATCCAATATGTGTGTTTGTGTCATTGGATGAACATTTAGGTCATTTTCGTCCTCCCTATGCTAATTCTTGTCCAATTATGGTTTTTAACCAATCTTGTGCATCCAATAAGTTCATTTGTGTCATTGGATGAACATTTAGGTCATTTACGTCCTCCCTAGGCTTATTCTTGTCCAATTAGGGTTTTTAACCAATCTTGTGCATCCAATAAGTTCATTTGTGTCATTGGATGAACATTTAGGTCATTTTCGTCCTCCCTAGTTTTATTCTTGTCGAATTAGGGTTTTTATGCAATCTTGTGCATCCAATAGGTGTGTTTGTGTCATTGGATGAACATTTAGGTCATTTACGTCCTCCCTAGGCTTATTCTTGTCCAATTAGGGTTTTTAACCAATCTTGTGCATCCAATAAGTTCATTTGTGTCATTGGATGAACATTTAGGTCATTTTCATCCTCCCTAGGCTTGTTCTTATCCAATTAGGGTTTTTATGCAATCTTGTGCATCCTATAGGTGTGTTTGTGTCATTGTACGAACATTTAGGTCATTTTCGTCCTCCCTAGGCTTATTCTTGTCCAATTAGGGTTTTTAGGCAATCCTGTGCATCCAATAGGTGTGTTTGTGTCATTGGACGAACATTTAGGTCATTTTCGTCCTCCCTAGGCTTATTCTTGTCCAATTAGGGTTTTTAACCAATCTTGTGCATCCAATAAGTTCATTTGTGTCATTGGATGAACATTTAGGTCATTTTCGTCATCCCTAGTCTTATTCTTGTCCAATTCGGGTTTTAAGCAATCTTGTGCATCCAATATGTGTGTTTGTGTCATTGGATGAACATTTAGGTCATTTTCGTCCTCCCTATGCTTATTCTTGTCCAATTAGGGTTTTTAACCAATCTTGTGCATCCAATAAGTTTATTTGTGTCATTGGATGAACATTTAGGTCATTTACGTCCTCCCTAGGCTTATTCTTGTCCAATTAGGGTTTTTAACCAATCTTGTGCATCCAATAAGTTCATTTGTGTCATTGGATGAACATTTAGGTCATTTTCATCCTCCCTAGGCTTGTTCTTGTCCAATTAGGGTTTTTATGCAATCTTGTGCATCCTATAGGTGTGTTTGTGTCATTGTACGAACATTTAGGTCATTTTCGTCCTCCCTAGGCTTATTCTTGTCCAATTAGGCTTTTTAGGCAATCCTGTGCATCCAATAGGTGTGTTTGTGTCATTGGACGAACATTTAGGTCATTTTCGTCCTCCCTAGGCTTATTCTTGTCCAATTAGGGTTTTTAACCAATCTTGTGCATCCAATAAGTTCATTTGTGTCATTGGATGAACATTTAGGTCATTTTCGTCATCCCTAGTCTTATTCTTGTCCAATTAGGGTTTTAAGCAATCTTGTGCATCCAATATGTGTGTTTGTGTCATTGGATGAACATTTAGGTCATTTTCGTCCTCCCTATGCTTATTCTTGTCAAATTAGGGTTTTTAACCAATCTTGTGCATCCAATAAGTTCATTTGTGTCATTGGATGAACATTTAGGTCATTTACGTCCTCCCTAGGCTTATTCTTGTCCAATTAGGGTTTTTAACCAATCTTGTGCATCCAATAAGTTCATGTGTGTCATTGGATGAACATTTAGGTCATTTTCGTCGTCCCTAGTCTTATTCTTGTCCAATTAGGGTTTTAAGCAATCTTGTGCATCCAATATGTGTGTTTGTGTCATTGGATTAACATTTAGGTCATTTTCGTCCTCCCTATGCTTATTCTTGTCCAATTAGGGTTTTTAACCAACCTTGTGCATCCAATAGGTGTGTTTGTGTCATTGGACGAACATTTAGGTCATTTTCGTCCTCCCTAGGCTTATTCTTGTCCAATTAGGGTTTTTAACCAATCTTGTGCATCCAATAAGTTCATTTGTGTCATTGGATGAACATTTAGGTCATTTACGTCCTCCCTAGGCTTATTCTTGTCCAATTAGGGTTTTAACCAATCTTGTGCATCCAATAAGTTCATTTGTGTCATTGGATGAATATTTAGGTCATTTTCGTCCTCCCTAGGCTTGTTCTAGTCCAATTAGGGTTTTTATGCAATCTTGTGCATCCTATAGGTGTGTTTGTGTCATTGGACGAACATTTAGGTCATTTTCGTCCTCCCTAGGCTTATTCTTGTCCAATTAGGGTTATTAGGCAATCCTGTGCATCCAATAGGTGTGTTTGTGTCATTGGACGAACATTTAGGTCATTTTCGTCCTCCCTAGGCTTATTCTTGTCCAATTAGGGTTTTTAACCAACCTTGTGCATCCAATAAGTTCATTTGTGTCATTGGTTGAACATTTAGGTCATTTTCGACCTCCCTAGGCTAATTCTTGTCCAATTAGGGTTTTTAACCAACCTTGTGCATCCAATAAGTTCATTTGTGTCAATGGTGGAACATTTAGGTCATTTACGTTCTCCCTAGTCTTATTCTTGTCCAATTAGGGTTTTTATGCAATCTTGTGCATCCAATAGGTGTGTTTGTGTCATTGGAAGAACATTTAAGTCATTTTCGTCCTCCCTAGTCTTATTCTTGTCGAATTAGGGTTTTTATACAATCTTGTGCATCCAATAGGTGTGTTTGTGTCATTGGAGGAACATTTAGGTCATTTTCGTCCTCCCTAGTCTTATTCTTGTCCAATTAGGGTTTTTATGCAATCTTGTGCATCCAATAGGTGTGTTTGTGTCATTGGACGAACATTTAGGTCATTTTCGTCCTCCCTAGGCTTATTTTTGTCCGATTAGGGTTTTTAGGCAATCCTGTGCATCCAATAGGTGTGTTTGTGTCATTGGACGAACATTTAGGTCATTTTCGTCCTCCCTAGGCTTATTCTTGTCCAATTAGGGTTTTTAACCAACCTTGTGCATTCAATAAGTTCATTTGTGTCATTGCTTGAACATTTAGGTCATTTTCGTCCTCCCTAGGCTTATTCTTGTCCAATTAGGGTTTTTAACCAACCTTGTGCATCAAATAAGTTCATTTGTGTCATTGGTGGAACATTTAGGTCATTTACGTTCTCCCTAGTCTTATTCTTGTCCAATTAGGGTTTTTATGCAATCTTGTGCATCCAATAGGTGTGTTTGTGTCATTGGACGAACATTTAGGTCATTTTCGTCCTCCCTAGGCTTATTTTTGTCCGATTAGGGTTTTTAGGCAATCCTGGGCATCCAATAGGTGTGTTTGTGTCATTGGA
>JBBPBR010000282.1:0-16636 GCA_037974775.1 Cicer pinnatifidum
GACAAGAATAAGACTAGGGAGGACGAAAATGACCTAAATGTTCCTCCAATGACACAAACACACCTATTGGATGCACAAGATTGCATAAAAACCCTAATTGTACAAGAATAAGACTAGGGAGGACGTAAATGACCTAAATGTTCCACCAATGACACAAATGAACTAATTGGATACACAAGGTTGGTTAAAAACCCTAATTGGACAAGAATAAGACTAGGGAGGACGAAAATGACCTAAATGTTCATCCAATGACACAAATGAACATATTGGAAGCACAAGATTGGTTAAAAACCCTAATTGGACAAGAATAAGCCTAGGGAGGACGAAAATGACGTAAATGTTCCTCCAATGACACAAACACACCTATTGGATGCACAAGCTTGCATAAAAACCCTAATTCGACAAGAATAAGACTAGGGAGGACGAAAATGACCTAAATGTTCCTCCAATGACACAAACACACCTATTGGATGCACAAGATTGCATAAAAACCCTAATTGGACAAGAATAAGACTAGGGAGGACGTAAATGACCTAAATGTTCCACCAATGACACAAATGAACTTATTGGATGCACAAGGTTGGTTAAAAACCCTAATTGGACAAGAATAAGACTAGGGAGGACGAAAATGACCTAAATGTTCATCCAATGACACAAATGAACTTATTGGATGCACAAGATTGGTTAAAAACCCTAATTGGACAAGAATAAGCCTAGGGAGGACGAAAATGACCTAAATGTTCGTCGAATGACACAAACACACCTATTGGATGCACAAGATTGCATAAAAACTCTAATTGGACAAGAATAAGACTAGGGAGGACGAAAATGACCTAAATGTTCCTCCAATGACACAAACACACCTATTGGATGCACAAGATTGCATAAAAACCCTAATTCTACAAGAATAAGACTAGGGAGGACGAAAATGACCTAAATGTTCCTCCAATGACACAAACACACCTATTGGATGCACAAGATTGCATAAAAACCCTAATTGGACAAGAATAAGACTAAGGAGGACGTAAATGACCTAAATGTTCCACCAATGACACAAATGAACTTATTGGATACACAAGGTTGGTTAAAAACCCTAATTGGACAAGAATAAGCCTAGGGAGGCCGAAAATGACCTAAATGTTCGTCCAATGACACAAACACACCTATTGGATGCACAAGATTGCATAAAAACCCTAATTGGACAAGAACAAGCCTAGGGAGGACGAAAATGACCTAAATGTTCATCCAATGACACAAATGAACTTATTGGATGCACAAGATTGGTTAAAAAACCTAATTGGACAAGAATAAGCCTAGGGAGGACGTAAATGACCTAAATGTTCATCCAATGACACAAATGAACTTATTGGATGCACAAGATTGGTTAAAAACGCTAATTGGACAAGAATAAGCATAGGGAGGACGAAAATGACCTAAATGTTCATCCAATGACACAAACACACATATTGGATGCACAAGATTGCTTAAAACCCTAATTGGACAAGAATAAGACTAGGGACGACGAAAATGACCTAAATGTTCATCCAATGACACAAATGAACTTATTGGATGCACAAGATTGGTTAAAAACCCAAATTGGACAAGAATAAGCCTAGGGAGGACGAAAATGACCTAAATGTTCGTCCAATGACACAAACCCACATATTGGATGCACAAGATTGCTTAAAACCCTAATTGGACAAGAATAAGACTAGGGAGGACGAAAATGACCTAAATGTTCATCCAATGACACAAATGAACTTATTGGATGCACAAGATTGGTTAAAAACCCTAATCGGACAAGAATAAGCATATGGAGGACGAAAATGACCTAAATGTTCATCCAATGACACAAACCCACATATTGGATGCACAAGATTGCATAAAAACCCTAATTGGACAAGAATAAGACTAGGGAGGACGAAAATGACCTAAATGTTCATCCAATGACACAAATGAACTTATTGGATGCACAAGATTGGTTAAAAACCCTAATCGGACAAGAATAAGCCTAGGGAGGACGAAAATGACCTAAATGTTCGTCCAATGACACAAACACACCTATTGGATGCACAAGAATGCATAAAAACCCTAATTGGACAAGAATAAGACTAGGGAGGACGAAAATGACCTAAATGTTCCTCCAATGACACAAACACACCTATTGGATGCACAAGATTGCATAAAAACCCTAATTCGACAAGAATAAGACTAGGGAGGACGAAAATGACCTAAATGTTCCTCCAATGACACAAACACACGTATTGGATGCACAAGATTGCATAAAAACCCTAATTGGACAAGAATAAGACTAGGGAGGACGAAAATGACCTAAATGTTCATCCAATGAAACAAATGAACTTATTGGATGCACAAGATTGGTTAAAAACCCTAATTGGACAAGAATAAGCCTAGAGAGGACTTAAATGACCTAAATGTTCATCCAATGACACAAATGAACTTATTGGATGCACAAGATTGGTTAAAAACCCTAATTGGACAAGAATAAGCCTAGGGAGGACGAAAATGACCTAAATGTTCGTCCAATGACACAAACACACCTATTGGATGCACAAGATTGCATAAAAACCCTAATTGGATAAGAATAAAACTAGGGAGGACGAAAATGACCTAAATGTTCCTCCAATGACACAAACAAACCTATTGGATGCACAAGATTGCATAAAAACCCTAATTCGACAAGAATAAGACTAGGGAGGACGAAAATGACCTAAATGTTCCTCCAATGACACAAACACACCTATTGGATGCACAAGATTGCATAAAAATCCTAATTGGACAAGAATAAGACTAGGGAGGACGAAAATGACCTAAATGTTCATCGAATGACACAAATGAACTTATTGGATGCACAAGATTGGTTAAAAACCCTAATTGGACAAGAATAAGCCTAGGGAGGACGAAAATGACCTAAATGTTCGTCCAATGACACAAACACACCTATTGGATGCACAAGATTGCATAAAAACCCTAATTGGACAAGAATAAGCCTAGGGAGGACGAAAATTACCTAAATGTTCGTCCAATGACACAAACACACCTATTGGATGCACAAGATTGCATAAAAACCCTAATTGGACAAGAATAAGCCTAGGGAGGACGAAAATGACCTAAATGTTCATCCAATGACACTACTGAACTTATTGGATACACAAGATTGGTTAAAAACCCTAATTGGACAAGAATAAGCCTAGGGAGGACGAAAATGACCTAAATGTTCATCCAATGACACAAATGAACTTATTGGATGCACAAGATTGGTTAAAAACCCTAATTGGACAAGAATAAGCCTAGGGAGGACGAAAATGACCTAAATGTTCGTCCAATGACACAAACACACCTATTGGATGCACAAGATTGCATAAAAACCCTAATTGGATAAGAATAAAACTAGAGAGGACGAAAATGACCTAAATGTTCCTCCAATGACACAAACACACCTATTGGATGCACAAGATTGCATAAAAACCCTAATTCGACAAGAATAAGACTAGGGAGGACGAAAATGACCTAAATGTTCATCCAATGACACAAATGAACTTATTGGATGCACAAGATTGGTTAAAAACCCTAATTGGACAAGAATAAGCCTAGGGAGGACGAAAATGACCTAAATGTTCATCCAATGACACAAATGAACTTATTGGATGCACAAGATTGGTTAAAAACCCTAATTAAACAAGAATAAGCCTAGGGAGGACGAAAATGGCCTAAATGTTCATCCAATGACACAAACATACCTATTGGATGCACAAGATTGGTTAGAAACCCTAATTGGACAAGAATAAGCCTAGGGAGGACGAAAATGACCTAAATGTTAATCCAATGACACAAATGAACTTATTGGATGCACAAGATTGGTTAAAAACCCTAATTGGACAAGAATAAGCCTAGGGAGGACGAAAATAACCTAAATGTTCATCAAATGACACAAACACACCTATTGGATGCACAAGATTGGTTAGAAACCCTAATTGGACAAGAATAAGCCTTGGGAGGACGAAAATGACCTACATGTTAATCCAATGACACAAATGAACTTGTTGGATGCACAAGACTGGTTAAAAACCCTTATTGGACAAGAATAAGCCTAGAGAGGACGAAAATAACGTAAATGTTCATCAAATGACTAAACACACCTATTGGATGCCCAAGATTGGTTAGAAACCATAATTGGACAAGAATAAGCCTAGGGAGGACGAAAATGACCTAAATGTTAATCCAATGACACAAATGAACTTATTGGATGCACAAGATTGGTTAAAAACCATAATTGGACAAGAATAAGCCTAGGGAGGACGAAAATGACATAAATGTTCATCCAATGACACAAATGAACTTATTGGATGCACAAGATTGCTTAAAACCCTAATTGGACAAGAATAAGACTAGGGAGGACGAAAATGACCTAAATGTTCATCCAATGACACAAATGAACTTATTGGATGCACAAGATTGGTTAAAAACCCTAATTGGAAAAGAATAAGCCTAGGGTGGACGAAAATGACCTAATTGTTCATCCAATGACACAAATGAACTTATTGGATGTACATGATTGGTTAAAAACCCAAATTGGACAAGAATAAGCCTAGGGAGGACGAACATGACCTAAATGTTCATCCAATGGCACAAATGAACTTATTGGATGCACAAGATTGCTTAAGACCCTAATTGGACAAGAATAAGCCAAGGGAGGACGAAAATGACCTAAATGTTAATCCAATGACACAAATGAACTTATTGGATGCACAAGATTGGTTAAAAACCCTAATTGGACAAGAATAAGCCTAGGGAGGACGAAAATGACATAAATGTTCATCCAATGACACAAATGAACTTATTGGATGCACAAGATTGCTTAAAACCCTAATTGGACAAGAATAAGACTAGGGAGGACGAAAATGACCTAAATGTTCATCCAATGACACAAATGAACTTATTGGATGCACAAGATTGGTTAAAAACCCTAATTGGAAAAGAATAAGCCTAGGGAGGACGAAAATGACCTAAATGTTCGTCCAATGACACAAACACACCTATTGGATGCACAAGACTGCATAAAAACCCTAATTGGATAAGAATAAAACTAGGGAGGACGAAAATGACCTAAATGTTCCTCCAATGACACAAACACACCTATTGGATGCACAAGATTGCATAAAAACCCTAATTCGACAAGAATAAGACTAGGGAGGACGAAAATGACCTAAATGTTCATCCAATGACACAAATGAACTTATTGGATACAAGATTGGTTAAAAACCCTAATTGGACAAGAATAAGCCTAGGGAGGACGAAGATGACCTAAATGTTCGTCCAATGACACAAACACACCTATTGGATGCACAAGATTGCATAAAAACCCTAATTGGACAAGAATAAGACTAGGGAGGACGAAAATGACCTAAATGTTCCTCCAATGACACAAACACACCTATTGGATGCACAAGATTGCATAAAAACCCTAATTCGACAAGAATAAGACTAGGATGGACGTAAATGGTCTAAATGTTCCTCCAATGACACAAACACACCTATTGGATGCACAAGATTGCATAAAAACCCTAATTGTACAAGAATAAGACTAGGGAGGACGTAAATGACCTAAATGTTCCACCAATGACACAAATGAACTTATTGGATACACAAGGTTGGTTAAAAACCCTAATTGGACAAGAATAAGCCTAGGGAGGCCGAAAATGACCTAAATGTTCGTTCAATGACACAAACACACCTATTGGATGCACAAGATTGCATAAAAACCCTAATTGGACAAGAACAAGCCTAGGGAGGACGAAAATGACCTAATTGTTTATCCAATGACACAAATGAACTTATTGGATGCACAAGATTGGTTAAAAAACCTAATTGGACAAGAATAAGCCTAGGGAGGACGTAAATGACCTAAATGTTCATCCAATGACACAAATGAACTTATTGGATGCACAAGATTGGTTAAAAACCCTAATTGGACAAGAAAAGCATAGGGAGGACGAAAATGACCTAAATGTTAATCCAATGACACAAACACACATATTGGATGCACAAGATTGCTTAAAACCCTAATTGGACAAGAATAAGACTAGGGACGACGAAAATGACCTAAATGTTCATCCAATGACACACATGAACTTATTGGATGCACAAGATTGGTTAAAAACCCTAATTGGACAAGAATAAGCCTAGGGAGGACGTAAATGACCTAAATGTTCATCCAATGACACAAATGAACTTATTGGATGCACAAGATTGGTTAAAAACCCTAATTTGACAAGAATAAGCATAGGGAGGACGAAAATGACCTAAATGTTCATCCAATGACACAAACACACATATTGGATGCACAAGATTGCTTAAAACCCTAATTGGACAAGAATAAGACTAGGGATGACGAAAATGACCTAAATGTTCATCCAATGACACAAATGAACTTATTGGATGCACAAGATTGGTTAAAAACACTAATTGGACAAGAATAAGCCTAGGGAGGACGAAAATGACCTAAATGTTCGTCCAATGACACAAACACACCTATTGGATGCACAAGATTGCAAAAAAAACCCTAATTGGACAAGAATAAGACTAGAGAGGACGAAAATGACCTAAATGTTTCTCCAATGACACAAATACACCTATTGGATGCACAAGATTGTATAAAAACCCTAATTCGACAAGAATAAGACTAGGGAGGACGAAAATGACCTAAATGTTCCTCCAATGACACAAACACACCTATTGGATGCACAAGATTGCATAAAAACCCTAATTGGACAAGAATAAGACTAGGGAGGACGTAAATGACCTAAATGTTCCACCAATGACACAAATGAACTTATTGGATGCACAAGGTTGGTTAAAAACCCTAATTGGACAAGAATAAGCCTAGGGAGGACGAAAATTACCTAAATGTTCAACCAATGACACAAATGAACTTATTGGATGCACAAGGTTGGTTAAAAACCCTAATTGGACAAGAATAAGCCTAGGTAGGAGGAAAATGACCTAAATGTTCGTCCAATGACACAAACATACCTATTGGATGCACAGGATTGCATAAAAACCCTAATTGGACAAGAATAAGCCTAGGGAGGACGAAAATGACCTAAATGTTCGTCCAATGACACAAACACACCTATAGGATGCACAAGATTGCATAAAAACCCTAATTGGACAAGAACAAGCCTAGGGAGGACGAAAATGACCTAAATGTTCATCCAATGACACAAATGAACTTATTGGATGCACAAGATTGGTTAAAAACCCTAATTGGACAAGAATAAGCATAGGGAGGACGAAAATGACCTAAATGTTCATCCAATGACACAAACACACATATTGGATGCACAAGATTGCTTAAAACCCTAATTGGACAAGAATAAGACTAGGGATGACGAAAATGACCTAAATGTTCATCCAATGACACAAATGAACTTATTGGATGCACAAGAGTTGTTAAAAACCCTAATTGGACAAGAATAAGCCTAGGGAGGACCAAAATGACCTAAATGTTCGTCCAATGACACAAACAAACCTATTGGATGCACAAGATTGCATAAAAACCCTAATTGGACAAGAATAAAACTAGGGAGGACGAAAATGACCTAAACGTTCCTACAATAACACAAACACACCTATTGGAGGCATAAGATTGCATAAAAACCCTAATTGGACAAGAATAAGACTAGGGAGGACGAAAATGACCTAAATGTTCATCCAATGACACAAATGAACTTATTGGATGCACAAGATTGGTTAAAAACCCTAATTGGACAAGAATAAGCCTAGGGAGGACGAAAATGACCTAAATGTTCATCCAATGACACAAATGAACTTATTGGATGCACAAGATTGGTTAAAAACCCTAATTGGACAAGAATAAGCCTAGGGAGGACGAAAATGACCAAAATGTTCGTCCAAAGACACAAACACACCTATTGGATGCACAAGATTGCATAAATACCCTAATTGGACAAGAATAAGACTAGGGAGGACGAAAATGACCTAAATGTTCCTCCAATGACACAAACACACCTATTGGATGCACAAGATTGCATAAAAACCGTAATTGGACAAGAATAAGACTAGGGAGGACGAAAATGACCTAAATGTTCATCCAATGACACAAATGAACTTATTGGATGCACAAGATTGGTTAAAAACCCTAATTGGACAAGAATAAGCCTAGGGAGGACGAAAATGACCTAAATGTTCCTCCAATGACACAAACACACCTATTGGATGCACAAGATTGCATAAAAACCCTAATTGGACAAGAATAAGAGTAGGAAGGACGAAAATGACCTAAATGTTCATCCAATGACACAAATGAACTTATTGGATGCACAAGATTGGTTAAAAACCCTAATTGGACAAGAATAAGCCTAGGGAGGACGAAAATGACCTAAATGTTCGTCCAATGACACAAACACACCTATTGGATGCACATGATTGCCTAAAAACCCTAATCGAACAAGAATAAGCCTAGGGAGGACGAAAATGACCTAAATGTTCGTCCAATGACACAAACACACCTATTGGATGCACAAGATTGCATAAAAACCCTAATTGGACAAGAATAAGACTAGGGAGGACGTAAATGACCTAAATGTTCCACCAATGACACAAATGAACTTATTGGATGCACAAGATTGGTTAAAAACCCTAATTGGACAAGAATAAGCCTAGGGAGGACGAAGATGACCTAAATGTTCGTCCAATGACACAAACACACCTATTGGATGCACAAGATTGCATAAAAACCCTAATTGGACAAGAATAAGACTAGGGAGGACGAAAATGACCTAAATGTTCCTCCAATGACACAAACACACCTATTGGATGCACAAGATTGCATAAAAACCCTAATTGTACAAGAATAAGACTAGGGAGGACGTAAATGACCTAAATGTTCCACCAATGACACAAATGAACTAATTGGATACACAAGGTTGGTTAAAAACCCTAATTGGACAAGAATAAGACTAGGGAGGACGAAAATGACCTAAATGTTCATCCAATGACACAAATGAACATATTGGAAGCACAAGATTGGTTAAAAACCCTAATTGGACAAGAATAAGCCTAGGGAGGACGAAAATGACGTAAATGTTCCTCCAATGACACAAACACACCTATTGGATGCACAAGCTTGCATAAAAACCCTAATTCGACAAGAATAAGACTAGGGAGGACGAAAATGACCTAAATGTTCCTCCAATGACACAAACACACCTATTGGATGCACAAGATTGCATAAAAACCCTAATTGGACAAGAATAAGACTAGGGAGGACGTAAATGACCTAAATGTTCCACCAATGACACAAATGAACTTATTGGATGCACAAGGTTGGTTAAAAACCCTAATTGGACAAGAATAAGCCTAGGTAGGACGAAAATTACCTAAATGTTCAACCAATGACACAAATGAACTTATTGGATGCACAAGGTTGGTTAAAAACCCTAATTGGACAAGAATAAGCCTAGGGAGGACGAAAATGACCTAAATGTTCGTCCAATGACACAAACACACCTATTGGATGCACAGGATTGCATAAAAGCCCTAATTGGACAAGAATAAGCCTAGGGAGGACGAAAATGACCTAAATGTTCGTCCAATGACACAAACACACCTATTGGATGCACAAGATTGCATAAAAACCCTAATTGGACAAGAATAAGACTAGGGAGGACGAAAATGACCTAAATGTTCCTCCAATGACACAAACACACCTATTGGATGCACAAGATTGCATAAAAACCCTAATTCGACAAGAATAAGACTAGGGAGGACGAAAATGACCTAAATGTTACTCCAATGACACAAATGAACTTATTGGATGCACAAGATTGGTTAAAAACCCTAATTGGACAAGAATAAGCCTAGGGAGGACGAAAATGACCTAAATGTTCATCCAATGACACAAACACACCTATTGGATGCACAGGATTGCATAAAAACCCTAATTGGACAAGAATAAGCCTATGGAGGACGAAAATGACCTAAATGTTCGTCCAATGACACAAACACACCTATTGGATGCACAAGATTGCATAAAAACCCCCAATTGGACAAGAATAAGCCTAGGGAGGACGAAAATGACCTAAATGTTCATCCAATGACACAAATGAACTTATTGGATGCACAAGATTGGTTAAAAACCCTAATTGGACAAGAATAAGCCTAGGGAGGACGAAAATGACCTAAATGTTCATCCAATGACACAAATGAACTTATTGGATGCACAAGATTGGTTAAAAACCCTAATTGGACAAGAATAAGCCAAGGGAGGACGAAAATGACCTAAATGTTCGTCCAATGACACAAACACACCTATTGGATGCACAAGATTGTATAAAAACCCAAATTGGACAAGAATAAGACTAGGGATGACGAAAATGACCTAAATGTTCCTCCAATGACACAAACACACCTATTGGATGCACAAGATTGCATAAAAACCCTAATTGGACAAGAATAAGACTAGGGAGGACGTAAATGACCTAAATGTTCCACCAATGACACAAATGAACTTATTGGATGCACAAGGTTGGTTAAAAACCCTAATTGGACAAGAACAAGCCTAGGGAGGACGAAAATGACCTAAATGTTCATCCAATGACACAAATGAACTTATTGGATGCACAAGAATGGTTAAAAACCCTAATTGGACAAGAATAAGCCTAGGGAGGACGTAAATGACCTAAATGTTCATCCAATGACACAAATGAACTTATTGGATGCACAAGATTGGTTAAAAACCCTAATTGGACAAGAATAAGCCTAGGGAGGACGAAAATGACCTAAATGTTCGTCCAATGACACAAACACACCTATTGGATGCACAAGACTGCATAAAAACCCTAATTGGATAAGAATAAAACTAGGGAGGACGAAAATGACCTAAATGTTCCTCCAATGACACAAACACACCTATTGGATGCACAAGATTGCATAAAAACCCTAATTCGACAAGAATAAGACTAGGGAGGACGAAAATGACCTAAATGTTCATCCAATGACACAAATGAACTTATTGGATACAAGATTGGTTAAAAACCCTAATTGGACAAGAATAAGCCTAGGGAGGACGAAGATGACCTAAATGTTCGTCCAATGACACAAACACACCTATTGGATGCACAAGATTGCATAAAAACCCTAATTGGACAAGAATAAGACTAGGGAGGACGAAAATGACCTAAATGTTCCTCCAATGACACAAACACACCTATTGGATGCACAAGATTGCATAAAAACCCTAATTCGACAAGAATAAGACTAGGATGGACGTAAATGGTCTAAATGTTCCTCCAATGACACAAACACACCTATTGGATGCACAAGATTGCATAAAAACCCTAATTGTACAAGAATAAGACTAGGGAGGACGTAAATGACCTAAATGTTCCACCAATGACACAAATGAACTTATTGGATACACAAGGTTGGTTAAAAACCCTAATTGGACAAGAATAAGCCTAGGGAGGCCGAAAATGACCTAAATGTTCGTTCAATGACACAAACACACCTATTGGATGCACAAGATTGCATAAAAACCCTAATTGGACAAGAACAAGCCTAGGGAGGACGAAAATGACCTAATTGTTTATCCAATGACACAAATGAACTTATTGGATGCACAAGATTGGTTAAAAAACCTAATTGGACAAGAATAAGCCTAGGGAGGACGTAAATGACCTAAATGTTCATCCAATGACACAAATGAACTTATTGGATGCACAAGATTGGTTAAAAACCCTAATTGGACAAGAAAAGCATAGGGAGGACGAAAATGACCTAAATGTTAATCCAATGACACAAACACACATATTGGATGCACAAGATTGCTTAAAACCCTAATTGGACAAGAATAAGACTAGGGACGACGAAAATGACCTAAATGTTCATCCAATGACACACATGAACTTATTGGATGCACAAGATTGGTTAAAAACCCTAATTGGACAAGAATAAGCCTAGGGAGGACGTAAATGACCTAAATGTTCATCCAATGACACAAATGAACTTATTGGATGCACAAGATTGGTTAAAAACCCTAATTTGACAAGAATAAGCATAGGGAGGACGAAAATGACCTAAATGTTCATCCAATGACACAAACACACATATTGGATGCACAAGATTGCTTAAAACCCTAATTGGACAAGAATAAGACTAGGGATGACGAAAATGACCTAAATGTTCATCCAATGACACAAATGAACATATTGGATGCACAAGATTGGTTAAAAACCCTAATTGGACAAGAATAAGCCTAGGGAGGACGAAAATGACCTAAATGTTAGTCCAATGACACAAACACACCTATTGGATGCACAAGATTGCATAAAAACCCTAATTGGACAAGAATAAGACTAGGGTGGACGAAAATGACCTAAATGTTCATCCAATGACACAAATGAACTTATTGGATACACATGATTGGTTAAAAACCCTAATTGGACAAGAATAAGCCTAGGGAGGACGAAAATGACCTAAATGTTCGTCCAATGACACAAACACACCTATTGGATGCACAAGATTGCATAAAAACCCTAATTGGACAAGAATAAGACTAGGGAGGACGAAAATGACCTAAATGTTCCTCCAATGACACAAACACACCTATTGGATGCACAAGATTGCATAAAAACCCTAATTGGACAAGAATAAGACTAGGGAGGACGTAAATGACCTAAATGTTCCACCAATGACACAAATGAACTTATTGGATACACAAGGTTGGTTAAAAACCCTAATTGGACAAGAATAAGCCTAGGGAGGACAAAAATGACCTAAATGTTCAACCAATGACACAAATGAACATTATTGGATGCACAAGGTTGGTTAAAAACCCTAATTGGACAAGAATAAGCCTAGGGAGGACGAAAATGACCTAAATGTTCGTCCAATGACACAAATGAACTTATTGGATGCACAAGATTGGTTAAAAACCCTACTTGGACAAGAATAAGCCTAGGGAGGACGAAAATGCCCTAAATGTTCGTCCAATGACACAAACACACCTATTGGATGCACAAGATTGCATAAAAACCCTAATTGGACAAGAATAAGACTAGGGAGGACGAAAATGACCTAAATGTTCCTCCAATGACACAAACACACCTATTGGATGCACAAGATTGCATAAAAACCCTAATTGGACAAGAATACGACTAGGGAGGACGAAAATGACCTAAATGTTCATCCAATGACACAAATGAACTTATTGGATGCACAAGATTGGTTAAAAACCCTAATTGGACAAGAATAAGCCTAGGGAGGACGAAAATGACCTAAATGTTCATCCAATGACACAAATGAACTTATTGGATGCACAAGATTGGTTAAAAACCCTAATTGGACAAGAATAAGCCTAGGGAGGACGAAAATGACCAAAATGTTCATCCAATGACACAAATGAACTTATTGGATGCACAAGATTGGTTAAAAACCCTAATTGGACAAGAATAAGGTTAGGGAGGACGAAAATGACCTAAATGTTTGTCCAATGACACAAACACACCTATTGGATGCACAAGATTGCATAAAATCCCTAATTGGACAAGAATAAGACTAGGGAGGACGAAAATGACCTAAATGTTCCTCCAATGACACAAACACACCTATTGGATGCACAAGATTGCATAAAAACCCTAATTGGACAAGAATAAGACTAGGGAGGACGAAAATGACCTAAATGTTCATCCAATGACACAAATGAACTTATTGGATGCACAAGATTGGTTAAAAACCCTAATTGGACAAGAATAAGCCTAGGGAGGACGAAAATGACCTAAATGTTCATCCAATGACACAAATGAACTTATTGTATGCACAAGATTGGTTAAAAAACCCTAATTGGACAAGAATAAGCATAGGGAGGACGAAAATTACCTAAATGTTCATCAAATGACACAAACACACATATTGGATGCACAAGATTGCTTAAAACCCTAATTGGACAAGAATAAGACTAGGGAGGACGAAAATGACCTAAATGTTCATCCAATGACACAAATGAACTTATTGGATACACAAGATTGGTTAAAAACCCTAATTGGACAAGAATAAGCCTAGGGAGGACGAAAATGACCTAAATGTTCGTCCAATGACACAAACACACCTATTGGATGCACAAGGTTGGTTAAAAACCCTAATTGGACAAGAATAAGCCTAGGGAGGACGAAAATGACCTAAATGTTCGTCCAATGACACAAACACACCTATTGGATGCACAGGATTGGTTAAAAACCCTAATTAGACAAGAATAAGCCTATGGAGGACGAAAATGACTTAAATGTTCGTCCAATGACACAAACACACCTATTGGATGCACAAGATTGCATAAAAACCCTAATTGGACAAGAATAAGCCTAGGGAGGACGTAAATGACCTAAATGTTCATCCAATGACACAAATGAACTTATTGGATGCACAAGATTGGTTAAAAACCCTAATTGGACAAGAATAAGCTTAGGGAGGACGAAAATGACCTAAATGTTCATCCAATGACACAAACACACATATTGGATGCACAAGATTGCTTAAAACCCTAATTGGACAAGAATAAGACTAGGGATGACGAAAATGACCTAAATGTTCATCCAATGACACAAATGAACATATTGGATGCACAAGATTGGTTAAAAACCCTAATTGGACAAGAATAAGCCTAGGGAGGACGAAAATGACCTAAATGTTAGTCCAATGACACAAACACACCTATTGGATGCACAAGATTGCATAAAAACCCTAATTGGACAAGAATAAGACTAGGGTGGACGAAAATGACCTAAATGTTCATCCAATGACACAAATGAACTTATTGGATACACATGATTGGTTAAAAACCCTAATTGGACAAGAATAAGCCTAGGGAGGACGAAAATGACCTAAATGTTCGTCCAATGACACAAACACACCTATTGGATGCACAAGATTGCATAAAAACCCTAATTGGACAAGAATAAGACTAGGGAGGACGAAAATGACCTAAATGTTCCTCCAATGACACAAACACACCTATTGGATGCACAAGATTGCATAAAAACCCTAATTCAACAAGAATAAGACTAGGGAGGACGAAAATGACCTAAATGTTCCTCCAATGACACAAACACACCTATTGGATGCACAAGATTGGTTAAAAACCCTAATTGGACAAGAATAAGCCTAGGGAGGACGTAAATGACCTAAATGTTCCACCAATGACACAAATGAACTTATTGGTTGCACAAGGTTGGTTAAAAACCCTAATTGGACAAGAATAAGCCTAGGGAGGACGAAAATGACCTAAATGTTCAACCAATGACACAAATGAACTTATTGGATGCACAAGGTTGGTTAAAAACCCTAATTGGACAAGAATAAGCCTAGGGAGGCCGAAAATGACCTAAATGTTCGTCCAATGACACAAACACACCTATTGGATGCACAAGATTGCATAAAAACCCTAATTGGACAAGAATAAGACTAGGGAGGACGTAAATGACCTAAATGTTCCACCAATGACACAAATGAACTTATTGGATGCACAAGATTGGTTAAAAACCCTAATTGGACAAGAATAAGCCTAGGGAGGACGAAGATGACCTAAATGTTCGTCCAATGACACAAACACACCTATTGGATGCACAAGATTGCATAAAAACCCTAATTGGACAAGAATAAGACTAGGGAGGACGAAAATGACCTAAATGTTCCTCCAATGACACAAACACACCTATTGGATGCACAAGATTGCATAAAAACCCTAATTCGACAAGAATAAGACTATGATGGACGAAAATGGTCTAAATATTCCTCCAATGACACAAACACACCTATTGGATGCACAAGATTGCATAAAAACCCTAATTGTACAAGAATAAGACTAGGGAGGACGTAAATGACCTAAATGTTCCACCAATGACACAAATGAACTTATTGGATACACAAGGTTGGTTAAAAACCCTAATTGGACAAGAATAAGCCTAGGGAGGCCGAAAATGACCTAAATGTTCGTTCAATGACACAAACACACCTATTGGATGCACAAGATTGCATAAAAACCCTAATTGGACAAGAACAAGCCTAGGGAGGACGAAAATGACCTAATTGTTCATCCAATGACACAAATGAACTTATTGGATGCACAAGATTGGTTAAAAAACCTAATTGGACAAGAATAAGCCTAGGGAGGACGTAAATGACCTAAATGTTCATCCAATGACACAAATGAACTTATTGGATGCACAAGATTGGTTAAAAACCCTAATTGGACAAGAAAAGCATAGGGAGGACGAAAATGACCTAAATGTTAATCCAATGACACAAACACACATATTGGATGCACAAGATTGCTTAAAACCCTAATTGGACAAGAATAAGACTAGGGACGACGAAAATGACCTAAATGTTCATCCAATGACACACATGAACTTATTGGATGCACAAGATTGGTTAAAAACCCTAATTGGACAAGAATAAGCCTAGGGAGGACGTAAATGACCTAAATGTTCATCCAATTACACAAATGAACTTATTGGATGCACAAGATTGGTTAAAAACCCTAATTGGACAAGAATAAGCCTAGGGAGGACGAAAATGACCTAAATGTTCGTCAAATGAC
>JBBPBR010000283.1:0-27583 GCA_037974775.1 Cicer pinnatifidum
GTTCATCCAATGACACAAACCCACATATTGGATGCACAAGATTGCTTAAAACCCTAATTGGACAAGAATAAGACTAGGGAGGACGAAAATGACCTAAATGTTCATCCAATGACACAAATGAACTTATTGAATGAACAAGATTGGTTAAAAACCCTAATCGGACAAGAATAAGCCTAGGGAGGATGAAAATGACCTAAATGTTCGTCCAATGACACAAACACACCTATTGGACGCACAAGATTGCATAAAAACCCTAATTGGAAAAGAATAAGACTAGGGAGGACGAAAATGACCTAAATGTTCCTCCAATGACACAAACACACCTATTGGATGCACAATATTGCATAAAAACCCTAATTGGACAAGAATAAGCATAGGGAGGACGAAAATGACCTAAATGTTCATCCAATGACACAAATGAACTTATTGAATACACAAGATTGCTTAAAACCCTAATTGGACAAGAATAAGACTAGGGAGGATGAAAATGACCTAAATGTTCATCCAATGACACAAATGAACTTATTGAATGCACAAGATTGGTTAAAAACCCTAATCGGACAAGAATATGCCTAGGGAGGTCGAAAATGACCTAAATGTTCGTCCAATGACACAAACACACCTATTGGATGCACAAGAGTGCATAAAAACCCTAATTGGACAAGAATAAGACTAGGGAGGATGAAAATGACCTAAATGTTCATCCAATGACACAAATGAACTTATTGAATGCACAAGATTGGTTAAAAACCCTAATCGGACAAGAATATGCCTAGGGAGGTCGAAAATGACCTAAGTGTTCTTCCAATGACACAAACATACATATTGGATGCACAAGATTGCATAAAAACCCTAATTGGACAAGAATAAGCCTAGGGAGGAGGAAAATGACCTAAATGTTCGTCCAATGACACAAACACACCTATTGGATGCACAAGATTGCATAAAAACCCTAATTGGACAAGAATAAGACTAGGGAGGACGAAAATGACCTAAATGTTCCTCCAATGACACAAACACACCTATTGGATGCACAAGATTGCATAAAAACCCTAATTGGACAAGAATAAGACTAGGGAGGACGAAAATGACCTAAATGTTCATCCAATGACACAAATGAACTTATTGAATGCACAAGATTGGTCAAAAACCCTAATCGGACAAGAATAAGCCTAGGGAGGATAAAAATGACCTAAATGTTCTTCCAATGACACAAACACACCTATTGGATGCACAAGATTGCATAAACACCCTAATTGAACAAGAATAAGACTAGGGAGGACGAAAATGACCTAAATGTTCCTCCAATGACACAAACACACCTATTGGATGCACAAGATTGCATAAAAACCCTAATTGGACAAGAATAAGACTAGGGAGGACGAAAATGACCTAAATGTTCATCCAATGACACAAATGAACTTATTGAATGCACAAGATTGGTTAAAAACCCGAATCGGACAAGAATAAGCCTAGGGAGGACGAAAATGACCTAAATGTTCGTCCAATGACACAAACACACCTATTGGATGCACAAGATTGCATAAAAACCCTAATTGGACAAGAATAAGACTAGGGAGGACGAAAATGACCTAAATGTTCCTCCAATGACACAAACACACCTATTGGATGCACAAGATTGCATAAAAACCCTAATTGGACAAGAATAAGACTAGGGAGGACGAAAATGACCTAAATGTTCATCCAATGACACAAATGAAATTATTGGATGCACAAGATTGGTTAAAAACCCTAATTGGACAAAAATAAGTCTAGGGAGGACGAAAATGACCTAAATGTTCGTCCAATGACACAAACACACCTATTGGATGCACAAGATTGCATAAAAACCCTAATTGGACAAGAATAAGACTAGGGAGGACGAAAATGACCTAAATGTTCATCCAATGACACAAATGAACTTATTGGATGCACAAGATTGGTTAAAAACCCTAATTGGACAAGAATAAGCCTAGGGAGGACGAAAATGACCTAAATGTTCGTCCAATGACACAAACACACCTATTGGATGCACAAGATTGCATAAAAACCCTAATTGGACAAGAATAAGACTAGGGGGACGAAAATGACCTAAATGTTCAACCAAGGACACAAATGAACTTATTGGATGCACAAGATTGGTTAAAAACCCTAATTGGACAAGAATAAGCATAGGGAGGACAAAAATGACCTAAACGTTCATCCAATGACACAAACCCACATATTGGATGCAAAAGATTGCTTAAAACCCTAATTGGACAAGAATAAGACTAGGGAGGACGAAAATGACCTAAATGTTCATCCAATGACACAAATGAACTTATTGAATGCACAAGATTGGTTAAAAACCCTAATCGGACAAGAATAAGCCTAGGGAGGACAAAAATGACCTAAATGTTCTTCGAATGACACAAACACACCTATTGGATGCACAAGATTGCATAAAAACCCTAATTGGACAAGAATAAGACTAGGGAGGACGAAAATGACCTAAATGTTCCTCCAATGACACAAACACACCTATTGGATGCACAAGATTGCATAAAAACCCTAATTGGACAAGAATAAGACTAGGGAGGACGAAAATGACCTAAATGTTCATCCAATGACACAAATGAACTTATTGGATGCACAAGATTGGTTAAAAACCCTAATTGGACAAGAATAAGCCTAGGGAGGACGAAAATGACCTAAATGTTCGTCCAATGACACAAACACACCTCTTGGATGCACAAGATTGCATAAAAATCCTAATTGGACAAGAATAAGACTAGGGAGGACGTAAATGAGCTAAATGTTCCACCAATGACACAAATGAACTTATTGGATGCACAAGGTTGGTTAAAAACCCTAATTAGAAAAGAATAAGCCTAGGGAGGACGAAAATGACCTAAATGTTCAACCAATGACACAAATGAACTTATTGGATGCACAAGGTTGGTTAAAAACCCTAATTGGACAAGAATAAGCCTAGGGAGGACGAAAATGACCTAAATGTTCGTCCAATGACACAAAGACACCTATTGGATGCACAGGATTGCATAAAAACCCTAATTGGACAAGAATAAGCCTAGGGAGGACGAAAATGACCTAAATGTTCGTCCAATGACACAAACACACCTATAGGATGCACAAGATTGCATAAAAACCCTAATTGGACAAGAACAAGCTTAGGGAGGACGAAAATGACCTAAATGTTCATCCAATGACACAAATGAACTTATTGGATGCACAAGATTGGTTAAAAACCCAAATTGGACAAGAATAAGCCCAGGGAGGACTTAAATGACATAAATGTTCATCCAATGACACAAATGAACTTATTGGATGCACAAGATTGGTTAAAACCCTAATTGGACAAGAATAAGCATAGGGAGGACAAAAATGACCTAAATGTTCATCCAATGACACAAACACACATATTGGATGCACAAGATTGCTTAAAATCCTAATTGGACAAGAATAAGACTAGGGATGACGAAAATGACCTAAATGTTCATCCAATGACACAAATGAACTTATTGGATGCACAAGATTGGTTAAAAACCCTAATTGGACAAGAATAAACCTAGGGTGGACGAAAATGACCTAAATGTTCGTCCAATGACACAAACAAACTTATTGGATGCACAAGATTGCAAAAAAACCCTAATTGGACAAGAATAAGACTAGGGAGGACGAAAATGACCTAAATGTTCCTCCAATGACACAAACACACCTATTGGATGCACAAGATTGCATAAAAACCCTAATTGGACAAGAATAAGACTAGGGAGGACGAAAATGACCTAAATGTTCCTTCAATGACACAAACACACCTATTGGATGCACAAGATTGTATAAAAACCCTAATTCGACAAGAATAAGACTAGGGAGGACGAAAATGACCTAAATGTTCCTCCAATGACACAAACACACCTATTGGATGCACAAGATTGCATAAAAACCCTAATTGGACAAGAATAAGACTAGGGAGAACGTAAATGACCTAAATGTTCAACCAATGACACAAATGAACTTATTGGATGCACAAGGTTGGTTAAAAACCCTAATTGGACAAGAATAAGCCTAGGGAGGACGAAAATGACCTAAATGTTCGTCCCATGACACAAACACACCTATTGGATGCACAAGATTGCATAAAAACCCTAATTGGACAAGAATAAGACTAGGGAGGACGAAAATGACCTAAATGTTCCTCCAATGACACAAACACACCTATTGGATGCACAAGATTGTATAAAAACCCTAATTCGACAAGAATAAGACTAGGGAGGACGAAAATGACCTAAATGTTCATCCAATGACACAAATGAACTTATTGGATGCACAAGATTGCTATAAAAACCCTAATTGGACAAGAATAAGCCTTGGGAGGACGAAAATGACCTAAATGTTCGTCCAATGACACAAACACACCTATTGGATGCACAAGATTGCATAAAAACCCTAATTGGACAAGAATAAGACTAGGGAGGACGAAAATGACCTAAATGTTCCTCCAATGACACAAACACACCTATTGGATGCACAAGATTGCATAAAAACCCTAATTGGACAAGAATAAGACTAGGGAGGACGAAAATGACTTAAATGTTCATCCAATGACACAAATGAACTTATTGGATGCACAAGATTGGTTAAAAACCCTAATTGGACAAGAATAAGTTTAAGGAGGAAGAAAATGACCTAAATGTTCGTCCAATGACACAAACACACCTATTGGATGCACAAGATTGCATAAAAACCCTAATTGGACAAGAATAAGACTAGGGAGGACGAAAATGACCTAAATGTTCCTCCATTGACACAAACACACCTATTAGATGCACAAGATTGCATAAAAACCCTAATTCGACAAGAATAAGACTAGGGAGGACGAAAATGACCTAAATGTTCATCCAATGACACAAATGAACTTATTGGATGCACAAGATTGGTTAAAAACCCTAATTGGACAAGAATAAGCCTAGGGAGGACGAAAATGACCTAAATGTTCGTCCAATGACACAAACACACCTATTGGATGCACAAGATTGCATAAAAACCCTAATTGGACAAGAATAAGACTAGGGAGGACGAAAATGACCTAAATTTTCCTCCAATGACACAAACACACCTATTGGATGCACAAGATTGCATAAAAACCCTAATTCGACAAGAATAAGACTAGGGAGGACGAAAATGACCAAAATGTTCCTCCAATGACACAAACACACATATTGGATACACAAGGTTGGTTAGAAACCCTAATTGGACAAGAATAAGCCTAGGGAGGACGAAAATGACCTAAATGTTCAACCAATGACACAAATGAACTTATTGGATGCACAAGGTTGGTTAAAAACCCTAATTGGACAAGAATAAGCCTAGGGAGGACGAAAATGACCTAAATGTTCATCCAATGACACAAACACACCTATTGTATTCACATGATTGCATAAAAACCCTAATTGGACAAGAATAAGCCTAGGGAGGACGAAAATGACCTAAATGTTCGTCCAATGACACAAACACACCTATTGGATGCACAAGATTGCATAAAAACCCTAATTGGACAAGAATAAGACTAGGGAGGACGAAAATGACCTAAATGTTCGTCCAATGACACAAACACACCTATTGTATGCACAAGATTGCATAAAAACCCTAATTGGACAAGAATAAGCCTAGGGAGGACGAAAATGACCTAAATGTTCATCCAATGACACAAATGAACTTATTGGATGCACAAGGTTGGTTAAAAACCCTAATTGGACAAGAATAAGCCTAGGGACGACGAAAATGACCTAAATGTTCGTCCAATGACACAAACACACCTATTGGATGCACAAGATTGCATAAAAACCCTAATTGGACAATAATAAGACTAGGGAGGTCGAAAATGACCTAAATGTTCCTCCAATGACACAAACACACCGATTGGATGCACAAGATTGGTTAAAAACCCTAATTGGAGAAGAATAAGCCTAGGGAGGACGAAAATGACCTAAATGTTCGTCCAATGACACAAACACACCTATTGGATGCACAAGATTGCATAAAAACCCTAATTGGACAAGAATAAGACTAGGGAGGACGAAAATGACCTAAATGTTCATCCAATGACACAAATGAACTTATTGGATGCACAAGATTGGTTAAAAACGCTAATTGGACAAGAATAAGCCTAAGGAGGACGAAAATGACCTAAATGTTCATCCAATGACACAAATGAACTTATTGGATGCACAAGATTGGTTAAAAACCCTAATTGGACAAGAATAAGCCTAGGGAGGACGAAAATGACCTAAATGTTCGTCCAATGACACAAACACACCTATTGGATGCACAAGATTGCATAAAAACCCTAATTGGACAAGAATAAGACTAGGGAGGACGAAAATGACCTAAATGTTCCTCCAATGACACAAACACACCTATTGGATGCACAAGATTGCATAAAAACCCTAATTGGACAAGAATAAGACTAGGGAGGACGTAAATGACCTAAACGTTCCACCAATGACACAAATGAACTTATTGGATGCACAAGGTTGGTTAAAAACCCTAATTGGACAAGAATAAGACTAGGGAGGACGAAAATGACCTAAATGTTCATCCAATGACACAAATGAACTTATTGGATGCACAAGATTGGTTAAAAACCCTAATTGGACAAGAATAAGCCTAGGGAGGACGAAAATGACCTAAATGTTCATCCAATGACACTAACACACCTATTGGATGCACAAGATTGCATAAAAACCCTAATTGGACAAGAATAAGACTAGGGAGGACGAAAATGACCTAAATGTTCCTCCAATGACACAAACACACCTATTGGATGCACAAGATTGCATAAAAACCCTAATTGGACAAGAATAAGACTAGTGAGGACGAAAATGACCTAAATGTTCATCCAATGACACAAATGAAGTTATTGAATGCACAAGATTGGTTAAAAACCCTAATCGGACAAGAATAAGCCTAGGGAGGACGAAAATGACCTAAATGTTCGTCCAATGACACAAACACACCTATTGGATGCACAAGATTGCATAAAAACCCTAATTGGACAAGAATAAGACTAGGGAGGACTAAAATGACCTAAATGTTCATCCAATGACACAAATGAACTTATTGGATGCACAAGATTGGTTAAAAACTCTAATTGGACAAGAATAAGCCTAGGGAGGACGAAAATGACCTAAATGTTCATCCAATGACACAAATGAACTTATTGGATGCACAAGATTGGTTAAAAACCCTAATTGGACAAGAATAAGCCTAGGGAGGACGTAAATGACCTATATGTTCATACAATGACACAAATGAACTTATTGGATGCACAAGATTGGTTAAAAACCCTAATTGGACAAGAATAAGACTAGGGAGGACGAAAATGACATAATGTTCCTCCAATGACACAAACACACCTATTGGATGCACAAGATTGCATAAAAACCCTAATTGGACAAGAATAAGACTAGGGAGGACGAAAATGACCTAAATGTTCATCCAATGACACAAATGAACTTATTGGATGCACAAGATTGCTTAAAACCCTAATTGGACAAGAATAAGACTAGGGATGACGAAAATGACCTAAATGTTCATCCAATGACACAAATGAACTTATTGGATGCACAAGATTGGTTAAAAACCCTAATTGGACAAGAATAAGCCTAGGGAGGACGAAGATGACCTAAATGTTCGTCCAATGACACAAACACACCTATTGGATGCACAAGATTGCATAAAAACCCTAATTGGACAAGAATAAGACTAGGGAGGACGAAAATGACCTAAATGTTCCTCCAATGACACAAACACACCTATTGGATGCACAAGATTGCATAAAAACCCTAATTCGACAAGAATAAGACTATGATGGACGAAAATGGTCTAAATATTCCTCCAATGACACAAACACACCTATTGGATGCACAAGATTGCATAAAAACCCTAATTGTACAAGAATAAGACTAGGGAGGACGTAAATGACCTAAATGTTCCACCAATGACACAAATGAACTTATTGGATACACAAGGTTGGTTAAAAACCCTAATTGGACAAGAATAAGCCTAGGGAGGCCGAAAATGACCTAAATGTTCGTTCAATGACACAAACACACCTATTGGATGCACAAGATTGCATAAAAACCCTAATTGGACAAGAACAAGCCTAGGGAGGACGAAAATGACCTAATTGTTCATCCAATGACACAAATGAACTTATTGGATGCACAAGATTGGTTAAAAAACCTAATTGGACAAGAATAAGCCTAGGGAGGACGTAAATGACCTAAATGTTCATCCAATGACACAAATGAACTTATTGGATGCACAAGATTGGTTAAAAACCCTAATTGGACAAGAAAAGCATAGGGAGGACGAAAATGACCTAAATGTTAATCCAATGACACAAACACACATATTGGATGCACAAGATTGCTTAAAACCCTAATTGGACAAGAATAAGACTAGGGACGACGAAAATGACCTAAATGTTCATCCAATGACACACATGAACTTATTGGATGCACAAGATTGGTTAAAAACCCTAATTGGACAAGAATAAGCCTAGGGAGGACGTAAATGACCTAAATGTTCATCCAATGACACAAATGAACTTATTGGATGCACAAGATTGGTTAAAAACCCTAATTGGACTAGAATAAGCATAGGGAGGACGAAAATGACCTAAATGTTCATCCAATGACACAAACACACATATTGGATGCACAAGATTGCTTAAAACCCTAATTGGACAAGAATAAGACTAGGGATCACGAAAATGACCTAAATGTTCATCCAATGACACAAATGAACTTATTGGATGCACAAGATTGGTTAAAAACCCTAATTGGACAAGAATAAGCCTAGCGAGGACGAAAATGACCTAAATGTTCGTCCAATGACACAAACACACCTATTGGATGCACAAGATTGCATAAAAACCCTAATTGGACAAGAATAAGACTAGGGAGGACGAAAATGACCTAAATGTTCCTCCAATGACACCAACACATCTATTGGATGCACAAGATTGCATAAAAACCCTAATTGGACAAGAATAAGACTAGGGAGGACTAAAATGACCTAAATGTTCATCCAATGATACAAATGAACTTATTGGATGCACAAGATTGGTTAAAAACCCTACTTGGACAAGAATAAGCCTAGGGAGGACGAAAATGACCTAAATGTTCGTCCAATGACACAAACACACCTATTGGATGCACAAGATTGTATAAAAACCCTAATTGGACAAGAATAAGACTAGGGAGGACGAAAATGACCTAAATGTTCCTCCAATGACACAAACACACATATTGGATGCACAAGATTGCTTAAAACCCTAATTGGACAAGAATAAGACTAGGGATGACGAAAATGACCTAAATGTTCATCCAATGACACAAATGAACTTATTGGATGCACAAGATTGGTTAAAAACCCTACTTGGACAAGGATAAGCCTAGGGAGGACGAAAATGACCTAAATGTTCGTCCAATGACACAAACACACCTATTGGATGCACAACATTGCATAAAAACCCTAATTCGACAAGAATAAGACTAGGGAGGACGAAAATGACCTAAATGTTCCTCCAATGACACAAACACACCTATTGGATGCACAAGATTGCATAAAAACCCTAATTGGACAAGAATAAGACTAGGGAGGACGAAAATGACCTAAATGTTCCTCCAATGACACAAACACACATATTGGATGCACAAGATTGCTTAAAACCCTAATTGGACAAGAATAAGACTAGGGATGTCGAAAATGACCTAAATGTTCATCCAATGACACAAATGAACTTATTGGATGCACAAGATTGGTTAAAAACCCTACTTGGACAAGGATAAGCCTAGGGAGGATGAAAATGACCTAAATGTTCGTCCAATGACACAAACACACCTATTGGATGCACAAGATTGCATAAAAACCCTAATTGGACAAGAATAAGACTAGGGAGGACGAAAATGACCTAAATGTTCCTCCAATGACACAAACACACCTATTGGATGCACAAGATTGCATAAAAACCCTAATTGGACAAGAATAAGACTAGGGAGGACGAAAATGACCTAAATGTTCCTCCAATGACAGAAACACACCTTTTGGATGCACAACATTGCATAAAAACCCTAATTCGACAAGAATAAGACTAGGGAGGACGAAAATGACCTCAATGTTCCTCCAATGACACAAACACACCTATTGGATGCACAAGATTGCATAAAAACCCTAATTGGACAAGAATAAGACTAGGGAGGACGAAAATGACCTAAATGTTCCTCCAATGACACAAACACACCTATTGGATGCACAAGATTGCATAAAAACCCTAATTCGACCAGAATAAGACTAGGAAGGACGAAAATGACCTAAATGTTCCTCCAATGACACAAATGAACTTATTGTATGCACAAGATTGGTTAAAAACCCTAATTGGACAAGAATAAGCATAGGGAGGACGAAAATGACCTAAATGTGCATCCAATGACACAAACACACATATTGGATGCACAAGATTGCTTAAAACCCTAATTGGACAAGAATAAGACTAGGGAGGACGAAAATGACCTAAATGTTCCTCCAATGACACAAACACACCTATTGGATGCACAAGATTGCATAAAAACCCTAATTCGACCAGAATAAGACTAGGGAGGACGAAAATGACCTAAATGTTCATCCAATGACACAAATGAACTTATTGGATGCACAAGATTGCATAAAAACCCTAATTGGACAAGAATAAGCCTAAGGAGGACGAAAATGACCTAAATGTTCATCCAATGACACAAATGAACTTATTGGATGCACAAGATTGGTTAAAAACCATAATTGGACAAGAATAAGCCTACGGAGGACGAAAATGACCTAAATGTTCATCCAATGTCACAAATGAACTTATTGGATGCACAAGATTGGTTGAAAATCCTAATTTGACAAGAATAAGCCTAGGGAGGACGAAATTGACCTAAATGTTCATCCAATGACACAAATGAACTTATTTGACGCATAAGATTTGTTAAAAACCCTAATTGGGCAATAATAAGCCTAGGGAGGACGTAAATGACCTAAATGTTCGTCCAATGACACAAACACACATATTGGATGCACAAGATTGCTTAAAACCCTAATTGGACAAGAATAAGATTAGGGAGGACGAAAATGACCTAAATGTTCATCCAATGACACAAATGAACTTATTGGATGCACAAGATTGGTTAAAAACCCTAATTGGACACGAATAAGCCTAGGGAGGACGAAAATGACCTAAATGTTCGTCCAATGACACAAACACACCTATTGGATGCACAAGATTGCATAAAAACCCTAATTGGACAAGAATAAGACTAGGGAGGACGAAAATGACCTAAATGTTCCTCCAATGACACAAACACACCTATTGGATGCACAAGATTGCATAAAAACCCTAATTGGACAAGAATAAGACTAGGGAGGACGAAAATGACCTAAATGTTCCTCCAATGACACAAACACACCTATTGGATGCACAAGATTGCAAAAAAAACCCTTATTGGACAAGAATAAGACTAGGGATGACGAAAATGACCTAAATGTTCATCCAATGACACAAATGAACTTATTGGATGCACAAGATTGGTTAAAAACCCTACTTGGACAAGAATAAGCCTAGGGAGGACGAAAATGACCTAAATGTTCGTCCAATGACACAAACACACCTATTGGATGCACAAGATTGCATAAAAACCCTAATTGGACAAGAATAAGACTAGGGAGGACGAAAATGACCTAAATGTTCCTCCAATGACACAAACACACCTATTGGATGAACAAGATTGCATAAAAACCCTAATTCGACAAGAATAAGACTAGGGAGGACGAAAATGACCTAAATGTTCCTCCAATGACACAAACACACCTATTGGATGCACAAGATTGCATAAAAACCCTAATTGGACAAGAATAAGCATAGGGAGGACGAAAATGACCTAAACGTTCATCCAATGACACAAACCCACATATTGGATGCACAAGATTGCTTAAAACCCTAATTGGACAAGAATAAGACTAGGGAGGAAGAAAATGACCTAAATGTTCATCCAATGACACAAATGAACTTATTGAATGCACATGATTGGTTAAAAACCCTAATTGGACAAGAATAAGCCTAGGGAGGATGAAAATGACCTAAATGTTCGTCCAATGACACAAACACACCTATTGGACGCACAAGATTGCATAAAAACCCTAATTGGAAAAGAATAAGACTAGGGAGGACGAAAATGACCTAAATGTTCCTCCAATGACACAAACACACCTATTGGATGCACAATATTGCATAAAAACCCTAATTGGACAAGAATAAGCATAGGGAGGACGAAAATGACCTAAATGTTCATCCAATGACACAAATGAACTTATTGAATACACAAGATTGGTTAAAAACCCTAATCGGACAAGAATAAGCCTAGGAAGGACGAAAATGACCTAAACGTTCATCCAATGACACAAACCCACATATTGGATGCACAAGATTGCTTAAAACCCTAATTGGACAAGAATAAGACTAGGGAGGACGAAAATGACCAAAATGTTCATCCAATGACACAAATGAACTTATTGAATGCACAAGATTAGTTAAAAACCCTAATCGGACAAGAATAAGCCTAGGGAGGACGAAAATGACCTAAATGTTCGTCCAATGACACAAACACACCTATTGGATGCACAAGAGTGCATAAAAACCCTAATTGGACAAGAATAAGACTAGGGAGGACGAAAATGACCTAAATGTTCCTCCAATGACACAAATGAACTTATTGGATGCACAAGATTGCATAAAAACCCTAATTGGACAAGAATAAGACTAGGGAGCACGAAAATGACCTAAATGTTCCTCCAATGACACAAACACACCTATTGGATGCACAAGATTGCATAAAAACCCTAATTGGACAAGAATAAGACTAGGGAGGACGAAAATGACCTAAATGTTCATCCAATGACACAAATGAACTTATTGGATGCACAAGATTGGTTAAAAACCCTAATTGGACAAGAATAAGCCTAGGGAGGACGAAAATGACCTAAATGTTCATCAGATGACACAAATGAACTTATTGGATGCACAAGATTGGTTGAAAACCCTAATTGGACAAGAATAAGCCTAGGGAGGACGAAATTGACCTAAATGTTCGTCCAATGACACAAATGAACTTATTGGATGCACAAGATTGGTTAAAAACCCTAATTGGACAAGAATAAGCCTAGGGAGGACGAAATTGACCTAAATGTTCGTCCAATGACACAAATGAACTTATTGGATGCACAAGATTGGTTAAAAACCCTAATTGGACAAGAATAAGCCTAGGGAGGACGAAAATGACCTAAATGTTCATCCAACGACACAAATGAACTTATTGGATGCACAAGATTAGTTAAAAACCCTAATTGGACAAGAATAAGCCTAGGGAGGACGAAAATGACCTAAATGTTCGTCCAATGACACAAACACACCTATTGGATGCACAAGATTGCATAAAAACCCTAATTGGACAAGAATAAGACTAGGGAGGACGAAAATGACCTAAATGTTCATCCAATGACACAAATAAACTTATTGGATGCACAAGATTGGTTAAAAACCCTAATTGGACAAGAATAAGCATAGGGAGGACGAAAATGACCTAAATGTTCATCCAATGACACAAACCCACATATTGGATGCACAAGATTGCTTAAAACCCTAATTGGACAAGAATAGGACTAGGGAGGACGAAAATGACCTAAATGTTCATCCAATGACACAAATGAACTTATTGGATGCACAAGATTGGTTAAAAACCCTAATCGGACAAGAATAAGCCTAGGGAGGACGAAAATGACCTAAATGTTCGTCCAATGACACAAACACACCTATTGGATGCACAAGATTGCATAAAAACCCTAATTGGACAAGAATAAGACTAGGGAGGACGAAAATGACCTAAATGTTCATCCAATGACACAAATGAACTTATTGAATGCACAAGATTGGTTAAAAACCCTAATTGGACAAGAATAAGCATAGGGAGGACGAAAATGACCTAAATGTTCCTCCAATGACACAAACAGACCTATTGGATGCAAAAGATTGCATAAAAACCCTAATTGGACAAGAATAAGACTAGGGAAGACGAAAATGACCTAAATGTTCATCCAATGACACAAATGAACTTATTGAATGCACAAGATTGGTTAAAAACCCTAATTGGACAAGAATAAGCATAGGGAGGACGAAAATGACCTAAATGTTCGTCCAATGACACAAACCCACATATTGGATGCACAAGATTGCTTAAAACCCTAATTGGACAAGAATAAGACTAGGGAGGACGAAAATGACCTAAATGTTCATCCAACGACACAAACACACCTATTGGATGCACAAGATTGCATAAAAACCCTAATTGGACAAGAATAAGACTAGGGAGGACGAAAATGACCTAAATGTTCCTCCAATGACACAAACACACCTATTGGATGCACAAGATTGCATAAAAACCCAAATTCGACAGGAATAAGACTAAGGAGGACGAAAATGACCTAAATGTTCCTCCAATGACACAAACACACCTATTGGATGCACAAGATTGCATAAAAACCCTAATTGGACAAGAATAATACTAGGGAGGACGTAAATGACCTAAATGTTCCACCAATGACACAAATGAACTTATTGGATACACAAGGTTGGTTAAAAACCCTAATTGGACAAGAATAAGACTAGGGAGGACGTAAATGACCTAAATGTTCTTCCAATGACACAAATGAACTTGTTGGATGCACAAGGTTGGTTAAAAACCCTAATTGGACAAGAATAAGACTAGGGAGGACGAAAATGACCTAAATGTTCATCCAATGACACAAATGAAGTTATTGGATGCACAAGATTGGTTAAAAACCCTAATTGGCCAAGAATAAGCCTAGGGAGGACGAAAATGACCTAAATGTTCGTCCAATGACACAAACACATCTATTGGATGCACAAGATTGGATAAAAACCCTAATTGGACAAGAATAAGACTAGGGGGGACGAAAATGACCTAAATGTTCCTCCAATGACACAAACACACCTATTGGATGCACAAGATTGCATAAAAACCCTAATTGGACAAGAATAAGACTAGGGAGGACGAAAATGACCTAAATGTTCCTCCAATGACACAAACACACCTATTGGATGCACAAGATTGCATAAAAACCCTAATTGGACAAGAATAAGACTAGGGAGGACGAAAATGACCTAAATGTTCATCCAATGACACAAATGAACTTATTGGATGCACAAGATTGGTTAAAAACCCTAATTGGACAAGAATAAGCCTAGGGAGGACGAGAATGACCTAAATGTTCGTCCAATGACACAAAGACACCTATTGGATGCACAAGATTGCATAAAAACCCTAATTGGACAAGAATAAGACTAGGGAGGACGAAAATGACCTAAATGTTCATCCAATGGCACAAATGAACTTATTGAATGCACAAGATTGGTTAAAAACCCTAATTGGACAAGAATAAGCCTAGGGAGGACGAAAATGACCTAAATGTTCGTCCAATGACACAAACACACCTATTGGATGCACAAGATTGCATAAAAACCCTAATTGGACAAGAATAAGACTAGGGAGGACGAAAATGACCTAAATGTTCATCCAATGACAAAAATGAACTTATTGTATGCACAAGATTGGTTAAAACCCTAATTGGACAAGAATAAGCATAGGAAGGACGAAAATGACCAAAATGTTCATCCAATGACACAAACACACCTATTGGATGCACAAGATTGCATAAAAACCCTAATTGGACAAGAATAAGACTAGGGAGGACGAAAATGACCTAAATGTTCCTCCAATGACACAAACACACCTATTGGATGCACAAGATTGCATAAAAACCGTAATTGGACAAGAATAAGACTAGGGAGGACGAAAATGACCTAAATGTTCATCCAATGACACAAATGAACTTATTGGATGCACAAGATTGGTTAAAAACCCTAATTGGAAAAGAATAAGCATAGGGAGGACGAAAATGACCTAAATGTTCATCCAATGACACAAACACACATATTGGATGCACAAGATTGCTTAAAACCCTAATTGGACAAGAATAAGACTAGGGGGGACGAAAATGACCTAAATGTTCATCCAATGACACAAATGAACTTATTGGATGCACAAGATTGGTTAAAAACCCTAATTGGACAAGAATAAGCCTAGGGAGGACGAAAATGACCTAAATGTTCGTCCAATGACACAAACACACCTATTGGATGCACAAGATTGCATAAAAACCCTAATTGGACAAGAATAAGACTAGGGAGGACGAAAATGACCTAAATGTTCCTCCAATGACACAAACACACCTATTGGATGCACAAGATTGCATAAAAACCCTAATTCGACAAGAATAAGACTAGGAAGGACGAAAATGACCTAAATGATCCTCCAATGACAAAAACACACCTATTGGATGCACAAGATTGCATAAAAACCCTAATTGGACAAGAATAAGACTAGGGAGGACGAAAATGACCTAAATGTTCATCCAATGACACAAATGAACTTATTGGATGCACAAGATTGGTTAAAAACCCTAATTGGACAAGAATAAGCCTAGGGAGGACGAAAATGACCTAAATGTTCATCGAATGACACAAATGAACGTATTGGATGCACAAGATTGGTTGAAAACCCTAATTGGACAAGAATAAGCCTAGGGAGGACGAAATTGACCTAAATGTTCGTCCAATGACACAAATGAACTTATTGGATGCACAAGATTGGTTAAAAACCCTAATTGGACAAGAATAAGCCTAGGGAGGACGAAAATGACCTAAATGTTCCTCCAATGACACAAACACACCTATTGGATGCTCAAGATTGCATAAAAACCCTAATTGGACAAGAATAAGACTAGGGAGGACGAAAATGACCTAAATGTTCATCCAATGACACAAATGAACTTATTGGATGCACAAGATTGGTTAAAAACCCTAATTGGACAAGAATAAGCCTAGGGAGGACGAAAATGACCTAAATGTTCGTCCAATGACACAAACACACTTATTGAATGCACAAGATTGCATAAAATCCCTAATTGGACAAGAATAAGACTAGGGAGGACGAAAATGACCTAAATGTTCGTCCAATGACACAAACACACCTATTGGATGCACAAGATTGCATAAAAACCCTAATTGGACAAGAATAAGACTAGGGAGGACGAAAATGACCTAAATGTTCCTCCAATGACACAAACACACCTATTGGATGCACAAGATTGCATAAAAACCCTAATTGGACAAGAATAAGACTAGGGAGGACGAAAATGACCTAAATGTTCATCCAATGACACAAATGAAATTATTGGATGCACAAGATTGGTTAAAAACCCTAATTGGACAAAAATAAGTCTAGGGAGGACGAAAATGACCTAAATGTTCGTCCAATGACACAAACACACCTATTGGATGCACAAGATTGCATAAAAACCCTAATTGGACAAGAATAAGACTAGGGAGGACGAAAATGACCTAAATGTTCATCCAATGACACAAATGAACTTATTGGATGCACAAGATTGGTTAAAAACCCTAATTGGACAAGAATAAGCATAGGGAGGACGAAAATGACCTAAATGTTCGTCCAATGACACAAACCCACATATTGGATGCACAAGATTGCTTAAAACCCTAATTGGACAAGAATAAGACTAGGGAGGACGAAAATGACCTAAATTTTCATCCAATGACACAAATGAACTTATTGGATGCACAAGATTGGTTAAAAACCCTAATTGGACAAGAATAAGCCTAGGGAGGACGAAAATGACCTAAATGTTCGTCCAATGACACAAACACACCTATTGGATGCACAAGATTGCATAAAAACCCTAATTGGACAAGAATAAGACTAGGGAGGACGAAAAGGAGCTAAATGTTCATCCAATGACACAAACACACCTATTGGATGCAAAAGATTGCATAAAAACCCTAATTGGACAAGAATAAGACTAGGGAGGACGTAAATGACTTAAATGTTCCACCAATGACACAAATGAACTTATTGGATGCACAAGATTGGTTGAAAACCCTAATTGGCCAAGAATAAGCCTAGGGAGGACGAAAATGACCTAAATGTTCGTCCAATGAGACAAACACGCCTATTGGATGCACAAGATTGCATAAAAACCCTAATTGGACAAGAATAAGACTAGGGAGGACGAAAATGACCTAAATGTTCCTCCAATGACACAAACACACCTATTGGATGCACAAGATTGCATAAAAAACCTAATTGGACAAGAATAAGACTAGGGAGGACGAAAATGACCTAAATGTTCATCCAATGACACAAATGAACTTATTGAATGCACAAGATTGGTTAAAAACCCTAATTGGCCAAGAATAAGCCTAGGGAGGACGAAAATGACCTAAATGTTCGTCCAATGACACAAACACTCCTATTGGATGCACAAGATTGGATAAGAACCCTAATTGGACAAGAATAAGACTAGGGAGGACGAAAATGACCTAAATGTTCCTCCAATGACACAAACACACCTATTGGATGCACAAGATTGCATAAAAACCCTAATTGGACAAGAATATGACTAGGGAGGACGTAAATGACCTAAATGTTCCACCAATGACACAAATGAACTTATTGGATGCACAAGGTTGGTTAAAAACCCTAATTCGACAAGAATAAGACTAGGGAGGACGAAAATGACCTAAATGTTCATCCAATGACACAAATGAACTTATTGGATGCACAAGATTGGTTAAAAACCCTAATTGGACAAGAATAAGCCTAGGGAGGATGAAAATGACCTAAATGTTCGTCCAATGACACAAAGACACCCATTGGATGCACAAGATTGCATAAAAACCCTAATTGGACAAGAATAAGACTAGGGAGGACGAAAATGACCTAAATGTTCATCCAATGACACAAATGAACTTATTGAATGCACAAGATTGGTTAAAAACCCTAATTGGACAAGAATAAGCCTAGGGAGGACGAAAATGACCTAAATGTTCGTCCAATGACACAAACACACCTATTGGATGCACAAGATTGCATAAAAACCCTAATTGGACAAGAATAAGACTAGGGAGGACGAAAATGACCTAAATGTTCATCCAGTGAGACAAATGAACTTATTGAATGCACAAGATTGGTCAAAAACCCTAATCGGACAAGAATAAGCCTAGGGAGGATGAAAATGACCTAAATGTTCTTCCAATTACACAAACACACCTATTGGATGCACAAGATTGCATAAAAACCCTAATTGGACAAGAATAAGACTAGGGAGGACGAAAATGACCTAAATGTTCCTCCAATGACACAAACACACCTATTGGATGCACAAGATTGCATAAAAACACTAATTGGACAAGAATAATACTAGGGAGGACGAAAATGACCTAAATGTTCATCCAATGACACAAATGAACTTATTGAATGCACAAGATTGGTTAAAAACCCTAATCGGACAAGAATAAGCCTAGGGAGGACGAAAATGACCTAAATGTTCGTCCAATGACACCAACACACCTATTGGATGCACAAGATTGCATAAAAACCCTAATTGGACAAGAATAAGACTAGGGAGGACGAAAATGACCTAAATGTTCCTCCAATGACACAAACACACCTATTGGATGCACAAGATTGCATAAAAACCCTAATTAGACAAGAATAAGACTAGGGAGGACGAAAATGACCTAAATGTTCATCCAATGACACAAATGAACTTATTGGATGCACAAGATTGGTGAAAAACCCTAATTGGACAAGAATAAGCCTAGGGAGGACGAAAATGACCTAAATGTTCGTCCAATGACACAAACACACCTATTGGATGCACAAGATTGCATAAAAACCCTAATTGGACAAGAATAAGACTAGGGAGGACGAAAATGACCTAAATGTTCATCCAATGACACAAATGAATTTATTGAATGCACAAGATTGGTTAAAAACCCTAATCGGACAAGAATAAGCCTAGGGAGGATGAAAATGACCTAAATGTTCGTCCAATGACACAAACACACCTATTGGATGCACAAGATTGCATAAAAACCCTAATTGGACAAGAATAAGACTAGGGAGGACGAAAATGACCTAAATGTTCCTCCAATGACACAAACACACCTATTGGATGCACAAGATTGCATAAAAACCCTAATTGGACAAGAATAAGCATAGGGAGGACGAAAATGACCTAAACGTTCATCCAACGACACAAACCCACATATTGGATGCACAAGATTGCTTAAAACCCTAATTGGACAAGAATAAGACAAGGGAGGACGAAAATGACCTAAATGTTCATCCAATGACACAAATGAACTTATTGAATGCACAAGATTGGTTAAAAACCCTAATCGGACAAGAATAAGCCTAGGGAGGATGAAAATTACCTAAATGTTCTTCCAATGACACAAACACACCTATTGGATGCACAAGATTGCATAAAAACCCTAATTGGACAAGAATAAGACTAGGGAGGACGAAAATGACCTAAATGTTCCTCCAATGACACAAACACACCTATTGGATGCACAAGATTGCATAAAAACCCTAATTGGACAAGAATAAGACTAGGGAGGACGAAAATGACCTAAAGGTTCATCCAATGACACAAATGAACTTATTGGATGCACAAGATTGGTTAAAAACCCTAATTGGACAAGAATAAGCCTAGGGAGGACGAAAATGACCTAAATGTTCGTCCAATGACACAAACACACCTATTGGATGCACAAGATGGCATAAAAACCCTAATTGGACAAGAATAAGCCTAGGGAGGACGAAAATGACCTAAATGTTCATCAAATGACACAAATGAACTTATTGGATGCACAAGATTGGTTAAAAACCCTAATTGGACAAGAATAAGCGTAGGGAGGACGAAAATGACCTAAATGTTCATCCAATGACACAAATGAACTTATTGGATGCACAAGATTGGTTAAAAACCCTAATTGGACAAGAATAAGCCTAGGGAGGACGAAAATGACCTAAATGTTCATCCAATGACACAAATGAACTTATTGGATGCACAAGATTGGTTGAAAACCCTAATTGGACAAGAATAAGCCTAGGGAGGACGTAAATGACCTAAATGTTCCACCAATGACACAAATGAACTTATTGGATGCACAAGATTAATTTAAAACCCTAATTGGACAAGAATAAGCCTAGGGAGGACGAAAATGACCTAAATGTTCGTCCAATGACACAAACACACCTATTGGATGCACAAGATGGCATAAAAACCCTAATTGGACAAGAATAAGCCTAGGGAGGACGAAAATGACCTAAATGTTCATCCAATGACACAAATGAACTTATTGGATGCACAAGATTGGTTGAAAACCCTAATTGGACAAGAATAAGCCTAGGGAAACAAAAATGACCTAAATGTTCATCCAATGACACAAATGAACTTATTGGATGCACAAGATTGGTTAAAAATCCTAATTGGACAAGAATAAGCCTAGGGAGGACGAAAATGACCTAAATGTTCATCCAATGACACAAATGAACTTATTGGATGCACAAGATTGGTTAAAAACCCTAATTGGACAAGAATAAGCCTAGGGAGGACGAAAATGACCTAAATGTTCGTCCAATGACACAAACACACCTATTGGATGCACAAGATTGTATAAAAACCCTAATTGGACAAGAATAAGACTAGGGAGGACGAAAATGACCTAAATGTTCCTCCAATGACACAAACACACATATTGGATGCACAAGATTGCTTAAAACCCTAATTGGACAAGAATAAGACTAGGGATGACGAAAATGACCTAAATGTTCATCCAATGACACAAATGAACTTATTGGATGCACAAGATTGGTTAAAAACCCTACTTGGACAAGGATAAGCCTAGGGAGGACGAAAATGACCTAAATGTTCGTCCAATGACACAAACACACCTATTGGATGCACAACATTGCATAAAAACCCTAATTCGACAAGAATAAGACTAGGGAGGACGAAAATGACCTAAATGTTCCTCCAATGACACAAACACACCTATTGGATGCACAAGATTGCATAAAAACCCTAATTGGACAAGAATAAGACTAGGGAGGACGAAAATGACCTAAATGTTCCTCCAATGACACAAACACACATATTGGATGCACAAGATTGCTTAAAACCCTAATTGGACAAGAATAAGACTAGGGATGTCGAAAATGACCTAAATGTTCATCCAATGACACAAATGAACTTATTGGATGCACAAGATTGGTTAAAAACCCTACTTGGACAAGGATAAGCCTAGGGAGGATGAAAATGACCTAAATGTTCGTCCAATGACACAAACACACCTATTGGATGCACAAGATTGCATAAAAACCCTAATTGGACAAGAATAAGACTAGGGAGGACGAAAATGACCTAAATGTTCCTCCAATGACACAAACACACCTATTGGATGCACAAGATTGCATAAAAACCCTAATTGGACAAGAATAAGACTAGGGAGGACGAAAATGACCTAAATGTTCCTCCAATGACAGAAACACACCTTTTGGATGCACAACATTGCATAAAAACCCTAATTCGACAAGAATAAGACTAGGGAGGACGAAAATGACCTCAATGTTCCTCCAATGACACAAACACACCTATTGGATGCACAAGATTGCATAAAAACCCTAATTGGACAAGAATAAGACTAGGGAGGACGAAAATGACCTAAATGTTCCTCCAATGACACAAACACACCTATTGGATGCACAAGATTGCATAAAAACCTAATTCGACAAGAATAAGACTAAGGACGACGAAAATTACCTAAATGTTCATCCAATGACACAAATGAACTTATTGGATGCACAAGATTGGTTAAAAACCCTAATTGGACAAGAATAAGCCTAGGGAGGACGAAAATGACCTAAATGTTCGTCCAATGACACAAACACACCTATTGGATGCACAAGATTGCATAAAAACCCTAATTGGACAAGAATAAGACTAGGGAGGACGAAAATGACCTAAATGTTCCTCCAATGACACAAACACACCTATTGGATGCACAAGATTGCATAAAAACCCTAATTGGACAAGAATAAGACTAGGGAGGACGAAAATGACCTAAATGTTCATCCAATGACACAAATGAAATTATTGGATGCACAAGATTGGTTAAAAACCCTAATTGGACAAAAATAAGTCTAGGGAGGACGAAAATGACCTAAATGTTCGTCCAATGACACAAACACACCTATTGGATGCACAAGATTGCATAAAAACCCTAATTGGACAAGAATAAGACTAGGGAGGACGAAAATGACCTAAATGTTCATCCAATGACACAAATGAACTTATTGGATGCACAAGATTGGTTAAAAACCCTAATTGGACAAGAATAAGCATAGGGAGGACGAAAATGACCTAAACGTTCATCCAATGACACAAACCCACATATTGGATGCACAAGATTGCTTAAAACCCTAATTGGACAAGAATAAGACTAGGGAGGACGAAAATTACCTAAATGCTCCTCCAATGACACAAATGAACTTATTGAATGCACAAAATTGGTTAAAAACCCTAATCGGACAAGAATAAGCCTAGGGAGGACGAAAATGACCTAAATGTTCGTCCAATGACACAAACACACCTATTGGATGCACAAGATTGCATAAAAACCCTAATTGGACAAGAATAAGACTAGGGAGGACGAAAATGACCTAAATGTTCATCCAATGACACAAATGAACTTATTGGATGCACAAGATTGGTTAAAAACCCTAATTGGACAAGAATAAGCATAGGGAGGACGAAAATGACCTAAACGTTCATCCAATGACACAAACCCACATATTGGATGCACAAGATTGCTTAAAACCCTAATTGGACAAGAATAAGACTAGGGAGGACGAAAATGACCTAAATGTTCATCCAATGACACAAATGAACTTATTGAATGCACAAGATTGGTTAAAAACCCTAATCGGAAAAGAATAAGCCTAGGGAGGACGAAAATGACCTAAATGTTCTTCCAATGACACAAACACACCTATTGGATGCACAAGATTGCATAAAAACCCTAATTGGACAAGAATAAGACTAGGGAGGACGAAAATGACCTAAATGTTCATCCAATGACACAAATGAACTTATTGGATGCACAAGATTGGTTAAAAACCCTAATTGGACAAGAATAAGCATAGGGAGGACGAAAATGACCTAAACGTTCATCCAATGACACAAACCCATATATTGGATGCACAAGATTGCTTAAAACCCTAATTGGACAAGAATAAGACTAGGGAGGACGAAAATGACCTAAATGTTCATCCAATGACACAAATGAACTTATTGAATGCACAAGATTGGTTAAAAACCCTAATCGGACAAGAATAAGCCTAGGGAGGACGAAAATGACCTTAATGTTCTTCCAATGACACAAACACACCTATTGGATGCACAAGATTGCATAAAAACCCTAATTGGACAAGAATAAGACTAGGGAGGACGAAAATGACCTAAATGTTCCTCCAATGACACAAACACACCTATTGGATGCACAAGATTGCATAAAAACCCTAATTGGACAAGAATAAGACTAGGGAGGACGAAAATGACCTAAATGTTCATCCAATGACACAAATGAACTTATTGAATGCACAAGATTGGTTAAAAAACCTAATCGGACAAGAATAAGCATAGGGAGGTCGAAAATGACCTAAATGTTCGTCCAATGACACAAACACACCTATTGGACGCACAAGATTGCATAAAAACCCTAATTGGACAAGAATAAGACTAGGGAGGAAGAAAATGACCTAAATGTTCATCCAATGACACAAATGAACTTATTGGATGCACAAGATTGGTTAAAAACCCTAATTGGACAAGAATAAGCCTAGGGAGGACGAAAATGACCTAAATGTTCGTCCAATGACACAAACACACCTATTGGATGCACAAGATTGCATAAAAACCCTAATTGGACAAGAATAAGCCTAGGGAGGATGAAAATGACCTAAATGTTCTTCCAATGACACAAATGAACTTATTGGATGCACAAGATTGGTTAAAAACCCTAATTGGACAAGAATAAGCCTAGGGAGGACGAAAATGACCTAAATGTTCATCCAATGACACAAATCAACTTATTGGATGCACATGAATGGTTAAAAACCCAAATTGGACAAGAATAAGCCTAGGGAGGACGAAAATGACCTAAATGTTCATCCAATGACACAAATGAACTTATTGGAAGCACAAGATTGGTTAAAAACCCTAATTGGACAAGAATAAGCCTAGGGAGGACGAAAATGACCTAAATGTTCGTCCAATGACACAAACACACCTATTGGATGCACAAGATTGCATAAAATCCCTAATTGGACAAGAATAAGACTAGGGAGGACGAAAATGACCTAAATGTTCCTCCAATACACAAACACACCTATTGGATGCACAAGATTGCATAAAAACCCTAATTGGACAAGAATAAGACTAGGGAGGACGAAAATGACCTAAATGTTCATCCAATGACACAAATGAACTTATTGGATGCACAAGATTGGTTAAAAACCCTAATTGGACAAGAATAAGCCTAGGGAGGACGAAAATGACCTAAATGTTCATCCAATGACACAAATGAACTTATTGGATGCACAAGAATGGTTAAAAACCCTAATTGGACAAGAATAAGCCTAGGGAGGACGTAAATGACCTAAATGTTCATCCAATGACACAAATGAACTTATTGGATGCACAAGATTGGTTAAAAACCCTAATTGGACAAGAATAAGCATATGGAGGACGAAAATGACCTAAATGTTCATCCAATGACACAAACACACATATTGGATGCACAAGATTGCTTAAAAACCTAATTGGACAAGAATAAAACTAGGGATGACGAAAATGACCTAAATGTTCATCCAATGACACAAATGAACTTATTGGATGCACAAGATTGGTTAAAAACCCTAATTGGACAAGAATAAGCCTAGGGAGGACGAAAATGACCTAAATGTTCATCCAATGACACAAATGAACTTATTTGATGCACAAGATTTGTTGAAAACCCTAATTGGACAAGAATAAGCCTAGGGAGGACGAAAATGACCTAAATGTTCATCCAATGACACAAATGAACTTATTGGATGCACAAGATTGGTTAAAAACCCTAATTGGACAAGAATAAGCCTAAAGAGGACGAAAATGACCTAAATGTTCATCCAATGACACAAATCAACTTATTGGATGCACATGATTGGTTAAAAACCCTAATTGGACAAGAATAAGACTAGGGAGGACGAAAATGACCTAAATGTTCCTCCAATGACACAAACACACCTATTGGATGCACAAGATTGGTGAAAAACCCTAATTGGACAAGAATACGCCTAGGGAGGACGAAAATGACCTAAATGTTCGTCCAATGACACAAACACACCTATTGGATGCACAAGATTGCATAAAAACCCTAATTGGACAAGAATAAGACTAGGGAGGACGAAAATGACCTAAATGTTCCTCCAATGACACAAATGAACTTATTGGATGCACAAGATTGGTAAAAAACCATAATTGGACAAGAATAAGCCTAGGGAGGACGAAAATGACCTAAATGTTCGTCCAATGACACAAACACACCTATTGGATGCACAAGATTGCATAAAAACCCTAATTGGACAAGAATAAGACTAGGGAGGACGAAAATGACCTAAATGTTCATCCAATGACACAAATGAACTTATTGAATGCACAAGATTGGTTAAAAACCCTAATTGGACAAGAATAAGCATAGGGAGGACGAAAATGACCTAAATGTTCGTCCAATGACACAAACCCGCATATTGGATGCACAAGATTGCTTAAAACCCTAATTGGACAAGAATAAGACTAGGGAGGACGAAAATGACCTAAATGTTCATCCAACGACACAAACACACCTATTGGATGCACAAGATTGCATAAAAACCCTAATTGGACAAGAATAAGACTAGGGAGGACGAAAATGACCTAAATGTTCCTCCAATGACACAAGCACACTTATTGAATGCACAAGATTGGTTAAAAACCTTAATCGGACAAGAATAAGCCTAGGGAGGACGAAAATGACCTAAATGTTCGTCTAATGACACAAACACACCTATTGGATGCACAAGATTGCATAAAAACCCTAATTGGACAAGAATAAGACTAGGGAGGACGAAAATGACCTAAATTTTCGTCCAATGACACAAACACACCTATTGCATGCACAAGATTGCATAAAAACCCTAATTGGACAAGAATAAGACTAGGGAGGACGAAAATGACCTAAATGTTCATCCAATGACACAAATGAACTTATTGAATGCACAAGATTGGTTAAAAACCCTAATCGGACAAGAATAAGCCTAGGGAGGACGAAAATGACCCAAATGTTGGTCCAATGACACAAACACACCTATTGGATGCACAAGATTGCATAAAAACCCTAATTGGACAAGAATAAGACTAGGGAGGACGAAAATGACCTAAATGTTCCTCCAATGAC
>JBBPBR010000284.1:0-21462 GCA_037974775.1 Cicer pinnatifidum
CTAGGGAGGACGAAAATGACCTAAATGTTCCTCCAATGACACCAACACATCTATTGGATGCACAAGATTGCATAAAAACCCTAATTGGACAAGAATAAGACTAGGGAGGACGAAAATGACCTAAATGTTCATCCAATGACACAAATGAACTTATTGGATGCACAAGATTGGTTAAAAACCCTACTTGGACAAGAATAAGCCTAGGGAGGACGAAAATGACCTAAATGTTCGTCCAATGACACAAACACACCTATTGGATGCACAAGATTGCATAAAAACCCTAATTGGACAAGAATAAGACTAGGGAGGACGAAAATGACCTAAATGTTCCTCCAATGACACCAACACATCTATTGGATGCACAAGATTGTATAAAAACCCTAATTGGACAAGAATAAGACTAGGGAGGATGAAAATGACCTAAATGTTCCTCCAATGACTCAAACACACCTATTGGATGCACAAGATTGCATAAAAACCCTAATTGGACAAGAATAAGACTAGGGAGGACGTAAATGACCTAAATGTTCCACCAATGACACAAATGAACTTATTGGATGCATAAGGTTGGTTAAAAACCCTAATTAGACAAGAATAAGCCTAGGGAGGACGAAAATGACCTAAATATTCAACCAATGACACAAATGAACTTATTGGATGCACAAGGTTGGTTAAAAACCCTAATTGGACAAGAATAAGCCTAGGGAGGACGAAAATAACCAAATTGTTCGTCCAATGACACAAACACACCTATTGGATGCACAGGATTGCATAAAAACCCTAATTGGACAAGAATTAGTCTAGGGAGGACGAAAATGACCTAAATGTTCGTCCAATGACACAAACACACCTATAGGATGCACAAGATTGCCTAAAAACCCTAATTGGAAAAGAACAAGCCTAGGGAGGACGAAAATGACCTAAATGTTCATCCAATGACACAAATGAACTTATTGGATGCACAAGATTGATTAAAAACCCTAATTGGACAAGAATAAGCTTTGGGAGGACGTAAATGACCTAAATGTTCATCCAATGACACAAATGAACTTATTGGATGCACAAGATTGGTTAAAAACCCTAATTGGACTAGAATAAGCATAGGGAGGACGAAAATGACCTAAATGTTCATCCAATGACACAAACACACATATTGGATGCACAAGATTGCTTAAAACCCTAATTGGACAAGAATAAGACTAGGGATGACGAAAATGACCTAAATGTTCCTCCAATGACACAAACACACCTATTGGATGCACAAGATTGCATAAAAACCCTAATTGGACAAGAACAAGCCTAGGGAGGACGAAAATGACCTAAATGTTCATCCAATGACACAAATGAACTTATTGGATGCACAAGATTGGTTAAAAACCCTAATTGGACAAGAATAAGCCTAGGGAGGACGTAAATGACCTAAATGTTCATCCAATGACACAAATGAACTTATAGGATGCACAAGATTGGTTAAAAACCCTAATTGGACAAGAATAAGAATAGGGAGGACGAAAATGACCTAAATGTTCATCCAATGACACAAACACACATATTGGATGCACAAGATTGCTTAAAACCCTAATTGGACAAGAATAAGACTAGGGATGACGAAAATGACCTAAATGTTCATCCAATGACACAAATGAACTTATTGGATGCACCATATTGGTTAAAAACCCTAATTGGACAAGAATAAGCCTAGGGAGGACGAAAATGACCTAAATGTTCGTCCAACGACACAATCACACCTATTGGATGCACAAGATTGCATAAAAACCCTAATTGGACAAGAATAAGACTAGGGAGGACGATAATAACCTAAATGTTCCTCCAATGACACAAACACACCTATTGGATGCACAAGATTGTATAAAAACCCTAATTCGACATGAATAAGACTAGGGAGGACGAAAATGACCTAAATGTTCCTCCAATGACACAAACACACCTATTGGATGCACAAGATTGCATAAAAACCCTAATTCGACAAGAATAAGACTAGGGAGGACGAAAATGACCTAAATGTTCTTCCAATGACACAAACACACCTATTGGATGCACAAGATTGCATAAAAACCCTAATTGGACAAGAATAATACTAGGGAGGACGAAAATGACCTAAATGTTGCTCCAATGACACAAACACACCTATTCGATGCACAAGATTGCATAAAAACCCTAATTGGACAAGAATAATACTAGGGAGGACGAAAATGACCTAAATGTTGCTCCAATGACACAAATGAACTTATTGAATGCACAAGATTGGTTAAAAACCCTAATCGGACAAGAATAAGCCTAGGGAGGACGAAAATGACCTAAATGTTCGTCCAATGACACAAACACACCTATTGGATGCACAAGATTGCATAAAAACCCTAATTGGACAAGAATAAGACTAGGGAGGACGAAAATGACCTAAATGTTCCTCCAATGACACAAACACACCTATTGGATGCACAAGATTGCATAAAAACCCTAATTGGACAAGAATAAGACTAGGGAGGACGAAAATGACCTAAATGTTCATCCAATGACACAAATGAACTTATTGGATGCACAAGATTGGTAAAAAAACCCTAATTGGACAAGAATAAGCCTAGGGAGGACGAAAATGACCTAAATGTTCGTCCAATGACACAAACACACCTATTGGATGCACAAGATTGGTTAAAAACCCTAATCGGACAAGAATAAGCCTAGGGAGGACGAAAATGACCTAAATGTTCCTCCAATGACACAAACACACCTATTGGATGCACAAGATTGCATAAAAACCCTAATTGGACAAGAATAAGACTAGGGAGGACGAAAATGACCTAAATGTTCATCCAATGAAACAAATAAACTTATTGGATGCACAAGATTGGTTAAAAACCCTAATTGGACAAGAATAAGCCTAGGGAGGACGAAAATGACCTAAATGTTCGTCCAATGACACAAACACACCTATTGGATGCACAAGATTGCATAAAAACCCTAATTGGACAAGAATAAGACTAGGGAGGACGAAAATAACCTAAATGTTCATCAAATGACACAAATGAACTTATTGGATGCGCAAGATTGGTTAAAAACCCTAATTGGACAAGAATAAGCCTAGGGAGGACGAAAATGACCTAAATGTTCGTCCAATGACACAAACACACCTATTGGATGCACAAGATTGCATAAAAACCCTAATTGGACAAGAATAAGACTAGGGAGGACGAAAATAACCTAAATGTTCATCAAATGACACAAATGAACTTATTGGATGCGCAAGATTGGTTAAAAACCCTAATTGGACAAGAATAAGCCTAGGGAGGACGAAAATGACCTAAATGTTCGTCCAATGACACAAACACACCTATTGGATGCAAAAGATTGCTTAAAACCCTAATTGGACAAGAATAAGACTAGGGAGGACGAAAATGACCTAAATGTACTTATTGGATGCACAAGATTGGTTAAAAACCTTAATTGGACAAGAATACGCCTAGGGAGGATGAAAATGACCTAAATGTTCATCCAATGACACAAATGAACTTATTGGATGCACAAGATTGGTTAAAAACCCTAATTGGACAAGAATAAGCCTAGGGAGGACGAAAATGACCTAAATGTTCTTCCAATGACACAAATACACCTATTGGATGCACAAGATTGCATAAAAACCCTAATTGGACAAGAATAAGACTAGGGAGGACGAAAATGACCTAAATGTTCATCCAATGACACAAATGAACTTATTGGATGCACAAGATTGGTTAAAAACCCTAATTGGACAAGAATAAGCATATGGAGGACGAAAATGACCTAAATGTTCGTCCAATGACACAAACACACCTATTGGATGCACAAGATTGCATAAAAACCCTAATTGGACAAGAATAAGACTAGGGAGGACGAAAATGACCTAAATGTTCCTCCAATGACACAAACACACCTATTGGATGCACAAGATTGCATAAAAATCCTAATTGGACAAGAATAAGACTAGGGAGGACGAAAATGACCTAAACGTTCATCCAATGACACAAACCCACATATTGGATGCACAAGATTGCTTAAAACCCTAATTGGACAAGAATAAGACTAGGGAGGACGAAAATGACCTAAATGTTCATCCAATGACACAAATGAACTTATTGGATGCACAAGATTGGATAAAAACCCTAATTGGACAAGAATAAGCATAGGGAGGACGAAAATGACCTAAATGTTCATCCAATGACACAAATGAACTTATTGGATGCACAAGATTGGTTAAAAACCCTACTTGGACAAGAATAAGCCTAGGGAGGACGAAAATGACCTAAATGTTCGTCCAATGACACAAACACACCTATTGGATGCACAAGATTGCATAAAAACCCTAATTGGACAAGAATAAGACTAGGGAGGACGAAAATGACCTAAATGTTCATCCAATGACACAAATGAACTTATTGGATGCACAAGATTGGTTAAAAACCCTAATTGGACAAGAATAAGCATAGGGAGGACGAAAATGACCTAAACGTTCATCCAATGACACAAACCCACATATTGGATGCACAAGATTGCTTAAAACCCTAATTGGACAAGAATAAGACTAGGGAGGACGAAAATTACCTAAATATTCATCCAATGACACAAATGAACTTATTGAATGCACAAGATTGGTTAAAAACCCTAATCGGACAAGAATAAGCCTAGGGAGGACGAAAATGACCTAAATGTTCTTCCAATGACACAAACACACCTATTGGATGCACAAGATTACATAAAAACCCTAATTGGACAAGAATAAGACTAGGGAGGACGAAAATGACCTAAATGTTCCTCCAATGACACAAACACACCTATTGGATGCACAAGATTGCATAAAAACCCTAATTGGACAAGAATAAGACTAGGGAGGACGAAAATGACCTAAATGTTCATCCAATGACACAAATGAACTTATTGAATGCACAAGATTGGTTAAAAATCCTAAACGGACAAGAATAAGCCTAGGGAGGACGAAAATGACCTAAATGTTCGTCCAATGACACAAACACACCTATTGGATGCACTAGATTGCATAAAAACCCTAATTGAACAAGAATAAGACTAGGGAGGACGAAAATGACCTAAACGTTCATCCAATGACACAAATGAACTTATTGGATGCACAAGATTGGTTAAAAACCCTAATTGGACAAGAATAAGCACAGGGAGGACGAAAATGACCTAAACGTTCATCCAATGACACAAACCCACATATTGGATGCACAAGATTGCTTAAAACATTAATTGGACAAGAATAAGACTAGGGAGGACGAAAATGACCTAAATGTTCATCCAACGACACAAATGAACTTATTGAATGCACAAGTTTGGTTAAAAACCCTAATCGGACAAGAATAAGCCTAGGGAGGACGAAAATGACCTAAATGTTCTTCCAATGACACAAACACACCTATTGGATGCACAAGATTGCATAAAAACCCTAATTGGACAAGAATAAGACTAGGGAGGACGAAAATGACCTAAATGTTCCTCCATTGACACAAACACACCTATTGGATGCACAAGATTGCATAAAAACCCTAATTGGACAAGAATAAGACTAGGGAGGACTAAAATGACCTAAATGTTCATCCAATTACACAAATGAACTTATTGGATGCACAAGATTGGTTAAAAACCCAACTTGGACAAGAATAAGCCTAGGGAGGACGAAAATGACCTAAATGTTCGTCCAATGACACAAACACACCTATTGGATGCACAAGATTGCATAAAAACCCTAATTGGACAAGAATAAGACTAGGGAGGACGAAAATGACCTAAATGTTCCTCCAATGACACCAACACATCTATTGGATGCACAAGATTGCATAAAAACCCTAATTGGACATGAATAAGACTAGGGAGGACGAAAATGACCTAAATGTTCATCCAATGACACAAATGTACTTATTGGATGCATAAGGTTGGTTAAAAACCCTAATTGGACAAGAATAAGCCTAGGGAGGACGAAAATGACCTAAATATTCAACCAATGACACAAATGAACTTATTGGATGCACAAGGTTGGTTAAAAACCCTAATTGGACAAGAATAAGCCTAGGGAGGACGAAAATAACCAAATTGTTCGTCCAATGACACAAACACACCTATTGGATGCACAAGATTGCATAAAAACCCTAATTGGACAAGAATAAGACTAGGGAGGACGAAAATGACCTAAATGTTCCTCCAATGACACCAACACATCTATTGGATGCACAAGATTGCATAAAAACCCTAATTGGACAAGAATAAGACTAGGGAGGACGAAAATGGCCTAAATGTTCATCCAATGACAAAAATGAACTTATTGGATGCACAAGATTGGTTAAAAACCCTACTTGGACAAGAATAAGCCTAGGGAGGACGAAAATGACCTAAATGTTCGTCCAATGACACAAACACACCTATTGGATGCACAAGATTGCATAAAAACCCTAATTGGACAAGAATAAGACTAGGGAGGACGAAAATGACCTAAATATTCCTCCAATGACACCAACACATCTATTGGATGCACAAGATTGTATAAAAACCCTAATTGGACAAGAATAAGACTAGGGAGGACGAAAATGACCTAAATGTTCCTCCAATGACACAAACACACCTATTGGATGCACAAGATTGCATAAAAACCCTAATTGGACAAGAATAAGACTAGGGAGGACGTAAATGACCTAAATGTTCCACCAATGACACAAATGAACTTATTGGATGCATAAGGTTGGTTAAAAACCCTAATTGGACAAGAATAAGCCTAGGGAGGACGAAAATGACCTAAATATTCAACCAATGACACAAATGAACTTATTGGATGCACAAGGTTGGTTAAAAACCCTAATTGGACAAGAATAAGCCTAGGGAGGACGAAAATAACCAAATTGTTCGTCCAATGACACAAACACACCTATTGGATGCACAGGATTGCATAAAAACCCTAATTGGACAAGAATTAGTCTAGGGAGGACGAAAATGACCTAAATGTTCGTCCAATGACACAAACACACCTATAGGATGCACAAGATTGCATAAAAACCCTAATTAGACAAGAACAAGCCTAGGGAGGACGAAAATGACCTAAATGTTCATCCAATGACACAAATGAACTTATTGGATGCACAAGATTGATTAAAAACCCTAATTGGACAAGAATAAGCTTTGGGAGGACGTAAATGACCTAAATGTTCATCCAATGACACAAATGAACTTATTGGATGCACAAGATTGGTTAAAAACCCTAATTGGACTAGAATAAGCATAGGGAGGACGAAAATGACCTAAATGTTCATCCAATGACACAAACACACATATTGGATGCACAAGATTGCTTAAAACCCTAATTGGACAAGAATAAGACTAGGGATGACGAAAATGACCTAAATGTTCATCCAATGACACAAATGAACTTATTGGAGGCACAAGATTGGTTAAAAACCCTAATTGGACAAGAATAAGCCTAGCGAGGACGAAAATGACCTAAATGTTCGTCCAATGACACAAACAAACCTATTGGATGCACAAGATTGCATAAAAACTCTAATTGGACAAGAATAAGACTAGGGAGGACGAAAATGACCTAAATGTTCCTCCAATGACACCAACACATCTATTGGATGCACAAGATTGCATAAAAACCCTAATTGGACAAGAATAAGACTAGGGAGGACGTAAATGACCTAAATGTTCATCCAATGACACAAATGAACTTATTGGATGCACAAGATTGGTTAAAAACCCTAATTGGACAAGAATAAGCATAGGGAGGACGAAAATGACCTAAACGTTCATCCAATGACACAAACCCACATATTGGATGCACAAGATTGCTTTAAACCCTAATTGGACAAGAATAAGACTAGGGAGGACGAAAATGACCTAAATGTTCATCCAATGACACAAATGAACTTATTGAATGCACAAGATTGGTTAAAAACCCTAATCGGACAAGAATAAGCCTAGGGAGGACGAAAATGACCTAAATGTTCTTCCAATGACACAAAAACACCTATTGGATGCACAAGATTGCATAAAAACCCTAATTGGACAAGAATAAGACTAGGGAGGACGAAAATGACCTAAATGTTCCTCCAATGACACAAACACACCTATTGGATGCACAAGATTGCATAAAAACCCTAATTGGACAAGAATAAGACTAGAAGGACGAAAATGACCTAAATGTTCATTCAATGACACAAATGAACTTATTGAATGCACAAGATTGGTTAAAAACCCTAATCGGACAAAAATAAGCCTAGGGAGGACGAAAATGACCTAAATGTTCGTCCAATGACACAAACACACCTATTGGATGCACAAGATTGCATAAAAACCCTAATTGGACAAGAATAAGACTAGGGAGGACGAAAATGACCTAAATGTTCCTCCAATGACACAAACACACCTATAGGATGCACAAGATTGCATAAAAACCCTAATTGGACAAGAATAAGCAATAGGGAGGACGAAAATGACCTAAACGTTCATCCAATGACACAAACCCACATATTGGATGCACAAGATTGCTTAAAACTCTAATTGGACAAGAATAAGCCTAGGGAGGACGAAAATGACCTAAATGTTCGTCCAATGACACAAACACACCTATTGGATGCACAAGATTGCATAAAAACCCTAATTGGACAAGAATAAGACTAGGGAGGACGAAAATGACCTAAATGTTCCTCCAATGACACAAACACACCTATTGGATGCACAAGATTGCATAAAAACCCTAATTGGACAAGAATAAGACTAGGGAGGACGAAAATGACCTAAATGTTCCTCCAATGACACAAACACACCTATTGGATGCACAAGATTGCATAAAAACCCTAATTCGACAAGAATAAGACTAGGGAGGACGAAAATGACCTAAATGTTCATCCAATGACATAAATGAACTTATTGGTTGCACAAGATTGGTTAAAAACCCTAATTGGACAAGAATAAGCCTAGGGAGGACGAAAATGACCTAAATGTTCGTCCAATGACACAAACACACCTATTGGATGCACAAGATTGCATAAAAACCCTAATTGGACAAGAATAAGACTAGGGAGGACGAAAATGACCTAAATGTTCCTCCAATGACACAAACACACCTATTGGATGCACAAGATTGCATAAAAACCCTAATTGGACAAGAATAAGACTAGGGAGGACGAAAATGACCTAAATGTTCATCCAATGATGCAAATGAACTTATTGATTGCACAAGATTGGTTAAAAACCCTAATCGGACAAGAATAAGCATAGGGAGGACGAAAATGACCTAAATGTTCGTCCAATGACACAAACACACCTATTGGATGCACAAGATTGCATAAAAACCCTAATTGGACAAGAATAAGACTAGGGAGGACGAAAATGACCTAAATGTTCCTCCAATGACACAAATGAACTTATTGGATGCACAAGATTGGTTAAAAACCCTAATTGGACAAGAATAAGCCTAGGGAGGACGAAAATGACCTAAATGTTCGTCCAATGACACAAACACACCTATTGGATGCACAAGATTGCATAAAAACCCTAATGGGACAAGAATAAGACTAGGGAGGACGAAAATGACCTAAATGTTCCTCCAATGACACAAACACACCTATTGGATGCACAAGATTGCATAAAAACCCTAATTGGACAAGAATAAGACTAGGGAGAACGAAAATGACCTAAATGTTCATCCAATGACACAAATGAACTTATTGGATGCACAAGATTGGTTAAAAACCCTAATTGGACAAGAATAAGCATAGGGAGGACGAAAATAACCTAAAAGTTCATCCAATGAAACAAACCCACATATTGGATGCACAAGATTGGTTAAAACCCTAATTGGACAAGAATAAGACTAGGGAGGACGAAAATGACCTAAATGTTCCTCCAATGACACAAACACACCTATTGGATGCACAAGATTGCATAAAAACCCTAATTGGACAAGAATAAGACTAGGGAGGACGAAAATGACCTAAATGTTCCTCCAATGACACAAACACACCTATTGGATGCACAAGATTGCATAAAAACCCTAATTCAACAAGAATAAGACTAGGGAGGACGAAAATGACCTAAATGTTCCTCCAATGACACAAACACACCTATTGGATGCAAAAGATTGCATAAAAACCCTAATTGGACAAGAATAAGACTAGGGAGGACGAAAATGACCTAAATGTTCATCCAATGACACAAATGAACTTATTGTATGCACAAGATTTGTTAAAAACCCTAATTGGACAAGAATAAGCATTGGGAGGACGAAAATTACCTAAATGTTCTTCTAATGACACAAACACACATATTGGATGCACAAGATTGCTTAAAACCCTAATTGGACAAGAATAAGACTAGGGAGGACGAAAATGACCTAAATGTTCATCGAATGACACAAATGAACTTATTGGATGCACAAGATTGGATAAAAACCCTAATTGGACAAGAATAAGCCTAGGGAGGACGAAAATGACCTAAAATTTCGTCCAATGACACAAACACACCTATTGGATGCACAAGATTGCATAAAAACCCTAATTGGACAAGAATAAGACTAGGGAGGACGAAAATGACCTAAATGTTCCTCCAATGACACAAACACACCTATTGGATGCACAAGATTGCATAAAAACCCTAATTGGACAAGAATAAGCCTAAGGAGGACGAAAATGACCTAAATGTTCGTCCAATGACACAAACACACCTATTGGATGCACAAGATTGCATAAAAACCCTAATTGGACAAGAATAAGACTAGGGAGGACGAAAATGACCTAAATGTTCATCCAATGACACAAATGAACTTATTGTATGCACAAGATTTGTTAAAAACCCTAATTGGACAAGAATAAGCATAGGGAGGACGAAAATTACCTAAATGTTCATCCAATGACACAAACACACATATTGGATGCACAAGATTGCTTAAAACCCTAATTGGACAAGAATAAGACTAGGGATGACGAAAATGACCTAAATGTTCATCCAATGACACAAATGAACTTATTGGATGCACAAGATTGGTTAAAAACCCTACTTGGACAAGGATAAGCCTCGGGAGGACGAAAAAGACCTAAATGTTCGTCCAATGACACAAACACACCTATTGGATGCACAAGATTGCATAAAAACCCTAATTGGACAAGAATAAGACTAGGGAGGACGAAAATGACCTAAATGTTCCTCCAATGACACAAACACACCTATTGGATGCACAAGATTGCATAAAAACCCTAATTCAACAAGAATAAGACTAGGGAGGACGAAAATGACCTAAATGTTCATCCAATGACACAAATGAACTTATTGGATGCACAAGATTGGTTAAAAACCCTACTTGGACAAGAATAAGCCTAGGGAGGACGAAAATGACCTAAATGTTCGTCCAATGACACAAACACACCTATTGGATGCACAAGATTGCATAAAAACCCTAATTGGACAAGAATAAGACTAGGGAGGACGAAAATGACCTAAATGTTCCTCCAATGACACAAACACATCTATTGGATGCACAAGATTGTATAAAAACCCTAATTGGACAAGAATAAGACTAGGGAGGACGAAAATGACCTAAATGTTCCTCCAATGACACAAACACACCTATTGGATGCACAAGATTGCATAAAAACCCTAATTGGACAAGAATAAGACTAGGGAGGACGTAAATGACCTAAATGTTCCACCAATGACACAAATGAACTTATTGGATGCAGAAGGTTGGTTAAAAACCCTAATTGGACAAGAATAAGCCTAGGGAGGACGAAAATGACCTAAATGTTCAACCAATGACACAAATGAACTTATTGGATGCACAAGGTTGGTTAAAAACCCTAATTGGACAAGAATAAGCCTAGGGAGGACGAAAATAACCTAAATGTTCATCCAATGACATAAATGAACTTATTGGATGCACAAGATCGGTTAAAAACCCAAATTGGACAAGAATAAGCCTAGGGAGGACGAAAATGACCTAAATGTTCGTCCAATGATTCAAACACACCTATTGGATGCACAAGATTGCATAAAAACCCTAATTGGACAAGAATAAGACTAGGGAGGACGAAAATGACCTAAATGTTCGTCCAATGACACAAACACACCTATTGGATGCACAAGATTGCATAAAAACCCTAATTAGACAAGAATAAGACTAGGGAGGACGAAAATGACCTAAATGTTCCTCCAATGACACAAACACACCTATTGGAAGCACAAGATTGCATAAAAACCCTAATTCGACAAGAATAAGACTAGGGAGGACGAAAATGACCTAAATGATCATCCAATGACACAAATGAACTTATTGGATGCACAAGACTGGTTAAAAACCCTAATTGGACAAGAATAAGCCTAGGGAGGACAAAAATGACCTAAATGTTCGTCCAATGAAACAAACACACCTTTTGGATGCACAAGATTGCATAAAAACCCTAATTGGACAAGAACAAGACTAGGGAGGACAAAAATGACCTAAACGTCCCTCCAATGACACAAACACACCTATTGGATGCACAAGATTGCATAAAAACCCTAATTCAACAAGAATAAGACTAGGGAGGACGAAAATGACCTAAATGTTCCTCCAATGACACAAACACACCTATTGGATGCACAAGATTGCATAAAAACCCTAATTGGACAAGAATAAGACTAGGGAGGACGTAAATGACCTAAATGTTCCACCAATGACACAAATGAACTTATTGGATACACAAGGTTGGTTAAAAACCCTAATTGGACAAGAATAAGCCTAGGGAGGACGAAAATGACCTAAATATTCAACCAATGACACAAATGAACTTTATTGGATGCACAAGGTTGGTTAAAAACCCTAATTGGACAAGAATAAGCCTAGGGAGGAAGAAAATGACCTAAATATTCGTCCAATGACACAAACACACCTATTGGATGCAAAGGATTGCATAAAAACCCTAATTGGACAAGAATAAGCCTAGGGAGGACGAAAATGACTTAAATGTTCGTCCAATGACACAAACACACCTATTGGATGCACAAGATTGCATAAAAACCCTAATTGGACAAGAACAAGCCTAGGGAGGACGAAAATGACCTAAATGTTCATCCAATGACACAAATGAACTTATTGGATGCACAAGATTGGTTAAAAACCCTAATTGGACACGAATAAGCCTAGGGAGGACGTAAATGACCTAAATGTTCATCCAATGACACAAATGAACTTATTGGATGCACAAGATTGGTTAAAAAGCCTAATTGGACAAGAATAAGCATAGGGAGGACGAAAATGACCTAAATGTTCATCCAATGACACAAACACACATATTGGATGCACAAGATTGCTTAAAACCCTAATTGGACAAGAATAAGACTAGGGATGACGAAAATGACCTAAATGTTCATCCAATGACACAAATGAACTTATTGGATGCACAAGATTGGTTAAAAACCCTAATTGGACAAGAATAAGCCTAGGGAGGACGAAAATGACCTAAATGTTCGTCCAATGACACAAACACACCTATTGGATGCACAAGATTGCATAAAAACCCTAATTGGACAAGAATAAGACTAGGGAGGACGAAAATAACCTAAATGTTCTTCCAATGACACAAACACACCTATTGGGTGCACAAGATTGCATAAAAACCCTAATTCGACAAGAATAAGACTAGGGAGGACGAAAATGACCTAAATGTTCATCCAATGACACAAATGAACTTATTGGATGCACAAGATTGGTTAAAAACCCTAATTGGACAAGAATAAGCCTAGGGAGGACGAAAATGACCTAAATGTTCATCCAATGACACAAACCCACATATTGGATGCACAAGATTTCTTAAAACCCTAATTGGACAAGAATAAGACTAGGGAGGACGAAAATGACCTAAATGTTCATCCAATGACACAAATGAACTTATTGAATGCACAACATTGGTTAAAAACCCTAATCGGACAAGAATCAGCCTAGGGAGGACGAAAATGACCTAAATGTTCGTCCAATGACACAAACACACCTATTGGATGCACAAGATTGCATAAAAACCCTAATTGGACAAGAATAAGACTAGGGAGGACGAAAATGACCTAAATGTTCATCCAATGACACAAATGAACTTATTGGATGCACAAGATTGGTTAAAAACCCTAATTGGACAAGAATAAGCATAGGGAGGACGAAAATGACCTAAATGTTCATCCAATGACACAAACCCACATATTGGATGCACAAGATTTCTTAAAACCCTAATTGGACAAGAATAAGACTAGGGAGGACGAAAATGACCTAAATGTTCATCCAATGACACAAATGAACTTATTGAATGCACAACATTGGTTAAAAACCCTAATCGGACAAGAATCAGCCTAGGGAGGACGTAAATGACCTAAATGTTCGTCCAATGACACAAACACACCTATTGGATGCACAAGATTGCATAAAAACCCTAATTGGACAAGAATAAGACTAGGGAGGACGAAAATGACCTAAATGTTCCTCCAATGACACCAACACATCTATTGGATGCACAAGATTGTATAAAAACCCTAATTGGACAAGAATAAGACTAGGGAGGACGAAAATGACCTAAATGTTCCTCCAATGACACAAACACACCTATTGGATGCACAAGATTGCATAAAAACCCTAATTGGACAAGAATAAGACTAGGGAGGACGTAAATGACCTAAATGTTCCACCAATGACACAAATGAACTTATTGGATGCACAAGATTGGTTAAAAACCCTACTTGGACAAGAATAAGCCTAGGGAGGACGAAAATGACCTAAATGTTCGTCCAATGACACAAACACACCTATTGGATGCACAAGATTGCATAAAAACCCTAATTGGACAAGAATAAGACTAGGGAGGACGAAAATGACCTAAATGTTCCTCCAATGACACCAACACATCTATTGGATGCACAAGATTGCATAAAAACCCTAATTGGACATGAATAAGACTAGGGAGGACGAAAATGACCTAAATGTTCATCCAATGACACAAATGAACTTATTGGATGCACAAGATTGGTTAAAAACCCTACTTGGACAAGAATAAGCCTAGGGAGGACGAAAATGACCTAAATGTTCGTCCAATGACACAAACACACCTATTGGATGCACAAGATTGCATAAAAACCCTAATTGGACAAGAATAAGACTAGGGAGGACGAAAATGACCTAAATGTTCCTCCAATGACACCAACACATCTATTGGATGCACAAGATTGTATAAAAACCCTAATTGGACAAGAATAAGACTAGGGAAGACGAAAATGACCTAAATGTTCCTCCAATGACACAAACACACCTATTGGATGCACAAGATTGCATAAAAACCCTAATTGGACAAGAATAAGACTAGGGAGGACGTAAATGACCTAAATGTTCCACCAATGACACAAATGAACTTATTGGATGCATAAGGTTGGTTAAAAACCCTAATTGGACAAGAATAAGCCTAGGGAGGACGAAAATGACCTAAATATTCAACCAATGACACAAATGAACTTATTGGATGCACAAGGTTGGTTAAAAACCCTAATTGGACAAGAATAAGCCTTGGGAGGACGTAAATGACCTAAATGTTCATCCAATGACACAAATGAACTTATTGGATGCACAAGATTGGTTAAAAACCCTAATTGGACTAGAATAAGCATAGGGAGGACGAAAATGACCTAAATGTTCATCCAATGACACAAACACACATATTGGATGCACAAGATTGCTTAAAACCCTAATTGGACAAGAATAAGACTAGGGATGACGAAAATGACCTAAATGTTCATCCAATGACACAAATGAACTTATTGGAGGCACAAGATTGGTTAAAAACCCTAATTGGACAAGAATAAGCCTAGCGAGGACGAAAATGACCTAAATGTTCGTCCAATGACACAAACAAACCTATTGGATGCACAAGATTGCATAAAAACTCTAATTGGACAAGAATAAGACTAGGGAGGACGAAAATGACCTAAATGTTCCTCCAATGACACCAACACATCTATTGGATGCACAAGATTGCATAAAAACCCTAATTGGACAAGAATAAGACTAGGGAGGACGTAAATGACCTAAATGTTCATCCAATGACACAAATGAACTTATTGGATGCACAAGATTGGTTAAAAACCCTAATTGGACAAGAATAAGCATAGGGAGGACGAAAATGACCTAAACGTTCATCCAATGACACAAACCCACATATTGGATGCACAAGATTGCTTTAAACCCTAATTGGACAAGAATAAGACTAGGGAGGACGAAAATGACCTAAATGTTCATCCAATGACACAAATGAACTTATTGAATGCACAAGATTGGTTAAAAACCCTAATCGGACAAGAATAAGCCTAGGGAGGACGAAAATGACCTAAATGTTCTTCCAATGACACAAAAACACCTATTGGATGCACAAGATTGCATAAAAACCCTAATTGGACAAGAATAAGACTAGGGAGGACGAAAATGACCTAAATGTTCCTCCAATGACACAAACACACCTATTGGATGCACAAGATTGCATAAAAACCCTAATTGGACAAGAATAAGACTAGGGAGGACGTAAATGACCTAAATGTTCCACCAATGACACAAATGAACTTATTGGATGCATAAGGTTGGTTAAAAACCTTAATTGGACAAGAATAAGCCTAGGGAGGACGAAAATGACCTAAATGTTCGTCCAATGACACAAACACACCTATTGGATGCACAAGATTGCATAAAAACCCTAATTGGACAAGAATAAGACTAGGGAGGACGAAAATGACCTAAATGTTCCTCCAATGACACCAACACATCTATTGGATGCACAAGATTGTATAAAAACCCTAATTGGACAAGAATAAGACTAGGGAGGACGAAAATGACCTAAATGTTCCTCCAATGACACAAACACACCTATTGGATGCACAAGATTGCATAAAAACCCGAATTGGACAAGAATAAGACTAGGGAGGGCGTAAATGACCTAAATGTTCCACCAATGACACAAATGAACTTATTGGATGCATAAGGTTGGTTAAAAACCCTAATTGGACAAGAATAAGCCTAGGGAGGACGAAAATGACCTAAATGTTCAACCAATGACACAAATGAACTTATTGGATGCACAAGGTTGGTTAAAAAACCTAATTGGACAAGAATAAGCCTAGGGAGGACGAAAATAACCAAATTGTTCGTCCAATGACACAAACACACCTATTGGATGCACAGGATTGCATAAAAACCCTAATTGGACAAGAATTAGTCTAGGGAGGACGAAAATGACCTAAATGTTCGTCCAATGACACAAACACACCTATAGGATGCACAAGATTGCATAAAAACCCTAATTGGACAAGAACAAGCCTAGGGAGGACGAAAATGACCTAAATGTTCATCCAATAACACAAATGAACTTATTGGATGCACAAGATTGGTTAAAAACCCTAATTGGACAAGAATAAGCCTAGGGAGGACGTAAATGACCTAAATGTTCATCCAATGATACAAATGAACTTATTGGATGCACAAGATTGGTTAAAAACCCTAATTGGACAAGAATAAGCATAGGGAGGACGAAAATGACCTAAATGTTCATCCAATGACACAAACACACATATTGGATGCACAAGATTGCTTAAAACCCTAATTGGACAAGAATAAGACTAGGGATGACGAAAATAACCTAAATGTTCATCCAATGACACAAATGAACTTATTGGATGCACAAGATTGGTTAAAAACCCTAATTGGACAAGAATAAGCCTAGGGAGGACGAAAATGACCTAAATGTTCGTCCAATGACACAAACACACCTATTGGATGCACAAGATTGCATAAAAACCCTAATTGGACAAGAATAAGACTAGGGAGGACGAAAATGACCTAAATGTTCCTCCAATGACACAAACACACCTATTGGATGCACAAGATTGCATAAAAACCCTAATTGGACAAGAATAAGACTAGGGAGGACGTAAATGACCTAAACGTTCCACCAATGACACAAATGAACTTATTGGATGCACAAGGTTGGTTAAAAACCCTAATTGGACAAGAATAAGACTAGGGAGGACGAAAATGACCTAAATGTTCATCCAATGACACAAATGAACTTATTGGATGCACAAGATTGGTTAAAAACCCTAATTGGACAAGAATAAGCCTAGGGAGGACGAAAATGACCTAAATGTTCTTCCAATGACACAAATGAACTTATTGGATGCACAAGATTGGTTAAAAACCCTAATTGGACAAGAATAAGCCTAGGGAGGACGAAAATGACCTAAATGTTTGTCCAATGACACAAACACACCTATTGGATGCACAAGATTTCATAAAAACCCTAATTCGACAAGAATAAGACTAGGGAGGACGAAAATGACCTAAATGTTCCTCCAATGACACAAACACACCTATTGGATGCACAAGATTGCATAAAAACCCTAATTGGACAAGAATAAGACTAGGGAGGACGTAAATGACCTAAATGTTCCACCAATGACACAAATGAACTTATTGGATGCATAAGATTGGTTAAAAACCCTAATTTGACAAGAATAAGCATAGGGAGGACGAAAATGACCTAAATGTTCATCCAATGACACAAACACACATATTGGATGCACAAGATTGCTTAAAACCCTAATTGGACAAGAATAAGACTAGGGATGACGAAAATGACCTAAATGTTCATCCAATGACACAAATGAACTTATTGGATGCACAAGATTGGTTAAAAACCCTAATTGGACAAGAATAAGCCTAGGGAGGACGAAAATGAGCTAAATGTTCGTCAAATGACACAAACACACCTATTGGATGCACAAGATTGCATAAAAACCCTAATTGGACAAGAATAAGACTAGGGAGGACCAAAATGACCTAAATGTTCATCCAATGACACAAATGAACTTATTGGATGCACAAGATTGGTTAAAAACCCTAATTGGACAAGAATAAGCATAGGGAGGACGAAAATGACCTAAATGTTCATCCAATGACACAAACACACATATTGGATGCACAAGATTGCTTAAAACCCTAATTGGACAAGAATAAGACTAGGGATGACGAAAATGACCTAAATGTTCATCCAATGACACAAATGAACTTATTGGATGCACCAGATTGGTTAAAAACCCTAATTGGACAAGAATAAGCCTAGGGAGGACGAAAATGACCTAAATGTTCGTCCAATGACACAAACACACCTATTGGATGCACAAGATTGCATAAAAACCCTAATTGGACAAGAATAAGACTAGGGAGGACGAAAATGACCTAAATGTTCCTCCGATGACACAAACACACCTATTGGATGCACAAGATTGCATACAAACCCTAATTCGACATGAATAAGACTAGGGAGGACGAAAATGACCTAAATGTTCATCCAATGACACAAATGAACTTATTGGATGCACAAGATTGGTTAAAAACCCTAATTGGACAAGAATAAGCCTAGGGAGGACGAAAATGACCTAAATATTCCTCCAATGACACAAACACACCTATTGGATGCACAAGATTGCATAAAAACCCTAATTCGACAAGAATAAGACCAGGGAGGACGAAAATGACCTAAATGTTCCTCCAATGACACAAACACACCTATTGGATGCACAAGATTGCATAAAAACCCTAATTGGACAAGAATAAGACTAGGGAGGACGTAAATGACCTAAATGTTCCACCAATGACACAAATGAACTTATTGGATACACAAGGTGGGTTAAAAACCCTAATTGGGCAAGAATAAGCCTAGGGAAGACAAAAATGACCTAAATGTTCAACCAATGACACAAATGAACATTATTGGATGCACAAGGTTGGTTAAAAACCCTAATTGGACAAGAATAAGCCTAGGGAGGACGAAAATGACCTAAATGTTCGTCCAATGACACAAATGAACTTATTGGATGCACAAGATTGGTTAAAAACCCTACTTGGACAAGAATAAGCCTAGGGAGGACGAAAATGACCTAAATGTTCGTCCAATGACACAAACACACCTATTGGATGCACAAGATTGCATAAAAACCCTAATTGGACAAGAATAAGACTAGGGAGGACGAAAATGACCTAAATGTTCCTCCAATGACACCAACACACCTATTGGATGCACAAGATTGTATAAAAACCCTAATTGGACAAGAATAAGACTAGGGAGGACGAAAATGACCTAAATGTTCCTCCAATGACACAAACACACCTATTGGATGCACAAGATTGCATAAAAACCCTAATTGGACAAGAATAAGACTAGGGAGGACGTAAATGACCTAAATGTTCCACCAATGACACAAATGAACTTATTGGATGCATAAGGTTGGTTAAAAACCCTAATTGGACAAGAATAAGCCTAGGGAGGACGAAAATGACCTAAATGTTCGTCCAATGACACAAACACACCTATTGGATGCACAAGATTGCATAAAAACTCTAATTGGACAAGAATAAGACTAGGGAGGACGAAAATGACCTAAATGTTCCTCCAATGACACCAACACATCTATTGGATGCACAAGATTGCATAAAAACCCTAATTGGACAAGAATAAGACTAGGGAGGACGAAAATGACCTAAATATTCAACCAATGACACAAATGAACTTATTGGATGCACTAGGTTGGTTAAAAACCCTAATTGGACAAGAATAAGCCTTGGGAGGACGTAAATGACCTAAATGTTCATCCAATGACACAAATGAACTTATTGGATGCACAAGATTGGTTAAAAACCCTAATTGGACTAGAATAAGCATAGGGAGGACGAAAATGACCTAAATGTTCATCCAATGACACAAACACACATATTGGATGCACAAGATTGCTTAAAACCCTAATTGGACAAGAATAAGACTAGGGATGACGAAAATGACCTAAATGTTCATCCAATGACACAAATGAACTTATTGGAGGCACAAGATTGGTCAAAAACCCTAATTGGACAAGAATAAGCCTAGCGAGGACGAAAATGACCTAAATGTTCGTCCAATGACACAAACACACCTATTGGATGCACAAGATTGCATAAAAACTCTAATTGGACAAGAATAAGACTAGGGAGGACGAAAATGACCTAAATGTTCCTCCAATGACACCAACACATCTATTGGATGCACAAGATTGCATAAAAACCCTAATTGGACAAGAATAAGACTAGGGAGGACGTAAATGACCTAAATGTTCATCCAATGACACAAATGAACTTATTGGATGCACAAGATTGGTTAAAAACCCTAATTGGACTAGAATAAGCATAGGGAGGACGAAAATGACCTAAATGTTCATCCAATGACACAAACACACATATTGGATGCACAAGATTGCTTAAAACCCTAATTGGACAAGAATAAGACTAGGGATGACGAAAATGACCTAAATGTTCATCCAATGACACAAATGAACTTATTGGATGCACAAGATTGGTTAAAAACCCTAATTGGACAAGAATAAGCC